>JAOPUH010000002.1:4022924-4034134 GCA_027123175.1 Urophycis cirrata
ACACACACACACACACACACACACACACTACACACACACACACACACACACTACACACACACACACACACACACACATACACACTGACAGCCGTGGCGTCGTGGCTGGCGGCCGACAGACGCTCAGTCCACACAGACACTGATTCACAAAGAGGTGTCATCCTGACTCACCACACGCTAGATTTAGGATGCTTTACAAATAGAAGCATAGAAAAGCTAAATCAAGCGTCGTCCATACCGCTGTTTATTCAGTTACCATAACAGTAGAAGAGCCTTTATAATCAGATTTCTGTCGACTGGAACAAAGTTTGTATTGCTGAGGATGGCACCTTGGGTGTCCTGTCAATGAACTGCTGTATGTTTGAACTCACAGTAAACACACAGCACAGTAACACACAGCATGGTAACACACAACACGGTAACACACAGCACGGTAACACGCAGCACGGTAACACGCAGCACGGTAACACGCAGCACGGTAACACACAGCACGGTAACACACAGCACGGTAACACACAGCGTGGTAACACACAGCACACAGCACGGTAACACGCAGCACGGTAACACACAGCACACAGCACGGTAACACACAGCACGGTAACACACACCACAGTAACACACACCACAGTAACACACAGCACGGTAACACACAGCACGGTAACACACACCACAGTAACACACAGCATGGTAACACACAGCACGGTAACACACAGCACGGTAACACACAGCACGGTAAACACAAGAGCACGGTAACACACACCACAGTAACACACAGCATGGTAACACACAGCACGGTAACACACAGCATGGTAACACACAGCACGGTAACACACAGCACAGTAACACACAGCACGGTAAACACAAGTGCACGGTAACACACAGCACAGTAACACACAGCACGGGGGGGGTTAACATTGTTGACGTTTATTGATTTAGTTGATGAGGACCTCCTTCATGAAGCACGACCTTGTGGAGCTGCCCTTTGTTGAGCACAGCCAGTGTGAGTGCAGGTAAGCATACACTCAAACACAAACATGTGTACATACATGTGTGTACACGCACACACACACACACACTCTATCCTTACACTGTTGTTTTCTGTGCAGAGTCAAAGTAGAGCTCCAGCCTCCGATTCCCACGGCGAGGTAACTAGTGTTTTATCACATCAGATCTTTTTTCTTTTGTGTGTGTGTGTGTGTGTGTGTCTGTGTGTGTGTGTGTGTGTTATCACATGATCTGTTGGACAAGCACTCCTCCCTTCGCCGCTGCTCTGCAATCTATGAAAGCCCCTGCTATCTAGCCATCATTAAACATCGTAGTAAACATTCTCCGTGGAAGCACTGAAGTCACACAACAGCTAATTTTATTTACAGCTGATTTGTATTTGTTATTACCATTAATTACACAGTAATTAATGCAGTAATTATTACCATTAATTACACAGTAATTAATGGTTCACAGAAAAAGTGCGGTGGTTAAAAATATAGCATGCTAGCTTGCAGTTTTACAGCGGTCAGTGTTGGATATATTTGTAACCTTGAGCAGGTGGACATGAAGAGGGCAATTTTAACATTCTGGGAACAGTTTGTGCAGCTGCCAGGAGGCTTCCAAAGAATGAATGCAACAAACACATTCCCATCTACAGTAGTACAGATATACAGATCTCAGCCTCTGTAATATTTAACTGCAAAATGTTATTTCACGGTGTAGTGGGCCGAGTGCTGTTGGGTTGTGGAGGCTGGTTGGTGTTCCCCTGGTTCTGTGGTGTGATGGCTTCATGTCCCTGCTGGCTGTTGTTTGTGCTGCTGCATACTGGTACACAGGTCCATCCAGCCAATGATCTGACTTCATCTCCAGTGTTTATGTTGCTGTGCTTCCTGTTAGGACGTGAACATAAATAACAGATTTTGAATGTCACTTTGTGTGTGCATGGGCTTGTGTGTGTGTTTGTGCATGTGTGTGTTCGTGCAGGGGTTTGATTTTGGAAATGATTGTTAGCATTTGCGTGTGTGTGTGTGTGTTTGTGTGCGTAACCCCTTGTTGAGCGGGCATCTGTGTGACTCTTAATTCAGCGTCCCGCAGGGAAGAACCCATCCTGTTGTCGCCATAGAGACAAGGTTATCTCTGCTGCCATGTGCTCACTCGTCGAGGACAGTGCAGATTCATGAGAGCAAATTACAACCTCAGAGTCCAATCAACTGCGTCAGCACCGTCAGTTCATCAAATTACAAATTACAGTTAAAAATGTATAAGCAACCAGGAATTAGAAGATTAGGAGGTCAGATAAGGTTCAGAGAGATGGAGGAGACCTTTTTAATAAAACAGTTATCCCTATCCCTCACAAAACATTATTCGAAAAATCTTTCATTATAATTAAATATCTTTAATGTAATTAATTATATTATTATTAATTAATATTGTAATGAATTGGATTCAACAATTAAATCACATTTTTACAATAACCATTGTTTATATTTGCTCAAAGTAGTGTATGCTACTGGTTAAATAGAAGATCCTGCTTATCAAAGCTAGTTTATGACCTTCCGCATCCTCCCGCTACAATCAGATTGTAACACATCAAATGACTTTGAATCATATTGTATCTGAGAGTTTGTCATCAGCAGGTGTGGGCTGTGACCTGGCATTCTACTGAACCAATCAGACCCTATCAGAAGCTACCAGAAGCTATCAGAACCAATCAGATCCTATCAGAAGCTATCAGAACCAATCAGATGCTAGCAGAACCTACTTAGTGCTATCATAGGATGGTGGGTGTGTTGTCTGACTGGGTGGTTTTGTTTCACTGTTCCAGGCCTGTTCCCAAGCTAACGAAGAAAGGCAGAAAGAGGGAGAGAGGCAAATCCAAAAGAAAACCAAGTGAAAACATCATCAAAATGTATGTATATATGGTAACGTTGTTTTTGAATAATCACAAGTTTGAATGCCCAAGCACACACACACACACACACACACACACACACAGTTAGATATAGGGTCATACACACGTTCACACACTTTCTGTAACTTTGAAAGGATAACTGTTTAAAGTTATTTATTTTCAGAGCATGTGCGTCAAACTTAGTAGTAGTATTTTCTGGAACACGTCAAGTCTGTTCAACAAGTCAGAGCTTTCATTTATTGATTTTCGAGCATCACCAGAAAACATTCATAGAATACATACGACATACAGAACTCATCAGAGAAGAAAAAGGTTTTTCTCTCTTTCTTCTCCTCTTTTTTCCCCTCATTCCTCTTCTTTCTCCTCATTCCTCATCACTTTGTTGCGGGGGGCTCCCTCTTTGGGGGTCATAGGGGTCTCTATGTGGACGCAACATCTCTCTGTGGCCATCCATCACTAAGAACAGGCCCCTTTCAGAAGATGGCATGTGTGAAATCAAACTAATTTACTCCAGAGAACCACCTCATCTATCTCTCTCTCTCTCTCTCTCTCTCTCTCTCTCTCTCTCTCTCTCTCTCACTCTCCCTTTTTCTCTTTCTCTCTCCAAGCCAATGTTGTAAATGGTCAGCACCAAGTCCACACACAAACACAGACACGCACACACACACACACACACGCACACACACACACACACACACACACACACACACACACATACATACTCACGCACACGTGCACACACGCACACAGTCGTACACACTTAATCACACCCATAGACACATGCGCACACACGCACACACACAACCCCCCCCTTGCTGCTTCATTAATTATAGTCCATTATAGCTGCCCAGGGCCTCCTGAGGTAGACTGAGGAGTACCCAGGCACGGTTAATGGACTCACTGACACCAGCACCTTTCTCAGCCTCTGCAAGAACAAACTCATGGGGGCGGGGCGAGTTGTTAACCTCCTGGGTCAGCGTGGCAGTCTGGTGGCATGGCTGCAGACTGGGGAGGGTGGAGGGGATACACAGCCAGATGAAGGGAGGAGGGAAGAAATGAAAAGAAAGAGCAGGAGACAATCTGATGGAGGAAAAATGAAACACATACAGAATGAAGGACACCATGCAGCAGTGCACATGCATTAGTTAATGAACAGCCGAGAAAGAAGTACAGTGCTGCAGAAGCCTAGCATGGCTAACTTATTGTGTGTGTGTGTGTGTGTGTGTGTGTGTGTGCGCACGCGCGCGTGTGTGTGTGTGTGTGTGCGCACGTGCGTGTGTGTGTGTGTGTATCTTTCTCAGGACCACCGCGGTTCCCAGCCCTCCTCCGCCCTCCCTGCCTCCCCCACCGACTCCATCACCTTTTCTCTCTCCTCCCCCGACCCCGTCGGCCTTGCAGGGGCCCACTTCCTGCCGCCCCTGTGCCGGCAGGAAGTGGGCGCTGGACAGGACGACCTGCCGGTGTCGCTGCACGCTCGCCGACCACGACTGCAGCCACAAGCACCGGAAGCTCAACCCTCACCGCTGCAGGTCAGACGACGCTCTGCAGGGGGGACAGCACAGCTGTGTGTGTGTGTGTGTGTGTGTGTGTGTGTGTGTGTGTGCAGTAACAACACTCTGCCCCGACAAACACCAACACCCCACCTGAGCACCAGGGCCAAGGAGTGCCAGCAGTGATTCAGAAACGTGTGCCAATGAGGATGCTCATGCAGAAATAGCCAGCAGCCACCTGCGGGTACTGGAGATGCGCAAATGGGCTATTATTTCATCTCCAACCTGCCATCCATCTGCACCAACGTTTTTTGACCCATTTTCAAAACCGCACCGGCCCGCCATCCACGGGTTGTTTTTAGGTCTGTAGGCGACGTAAGGCACTGCTGACGCCAGGCTGGCAAGTTATCGCCTGTTCTTGAGAGGATATAGGTAACGATATTTAACAATGTGGATATATTTTTAATTTGTTAAACCGCCACCCCCCCCCCTCCGAATTTAATTCAAATACAATTTTTGGTCACGTCATGCGTCAAACCGCCAACCGCCCATCTCCAACGGGTACGGCGTGCCGGCCCGACGGCGGCGTCTGCTGTGCGTCTGTTGGGGGCCATTTTGAAAGCACCTGACCTCAGGCTCCTGTCTTCACCATCCCCGTATTACAGTCGTTTTTTCTACCGCGGTGGAATTATGCGAATGTATCCTCGGATCACGTCAACACCACAACATACCATAAAGCGCTGACCTTTAACCGCGCATGTTGCGCAAATCAGCAGCGGCATGCTAGAACGGCTGCTCAATCGCAGCTTGTTAGCCCGAATCAGCCGGCTGGACAAAGGAAAGCAAGTGGATGCTGTTTTCCGGCTTTCTCATATGGCTGATGGGAAAACTGAGTTTTTATATCGGTTGGACAAACAAGGGATGAGAGTGCACCGTGGTAAAAGCAGACATGATGGATCACAGTCCCCCCTAGAGCGTTTAGGTAAATAGAGCACAGAGTGCTAACCCAGAGACCGGTCTTATCTGCTTACACAGGGCCCAGCCGGGTGTATAACAAACACAGGCAATCACACAATCCGCTTAGCTTGTTGTACCAGGGGCTCAGAGCTTGTTTTACAAAGAACCAGGCAACACAAACTGTACCAGTCTGGCCCTCTGTGACACACTATGTTTAGTGGCTCGATCAGGCCACTGTGTAGGCAGATCTGTTCTTCTGTTTATCATAGATCTAGTTGGACACTCCACTGTGCAATGTCACTATAGATTTTTGAATGGCTTGCAATGACTCAGCCACATCCCAGCTGGTGGCTAAAAACAAAGGGTGACCTTTCATCGCATTGAGCCGCTTGTCTTGTTGTTTTTTTCACAGATGCGAGAGAGCGTGAGCGTTTGAGGAGGGGACAGTGTTCCTCCCCATCTCCTCTTCCTCTCCTGCTCTTCCTCGATTCCTCCCCTCTTCTCAGCGTCCGTGCCGCAGAGGGCGGCACAGACGATCTCCCTCCTGAACCGAGCCCAAATGGACTGCTTCAACGCTCCCCTCCCAGGACTTCCAACACTCTCTCCTCACCATAGAGATGGGAGCGGGCGCGGGCCTGGATGTAGTGTTTGTGTAAATACGCATAGCTTCTTTGCCACTGTGTGATGCCGCGCATAGATTTACATGCGTATGTCTTATTACACCCCCCCGATTAAGTGGAGAGAGTGAACTGGCAGCGTTCCACGGGCCAAAGTCTATCGGAACTTTCCATGGAACTTTCTGCGCAGCCGTGGCACTGGTTGATAGAAGACAACGTGTTTCTTTTTTAATACATACAAAGTTATTTCAAGATGGACTACGCTGGTTAATTTAAGTAGATAAATAGAAACAAATCACCTCTGCATTCCAAACCAATGTGGGGAACCCTATAACAACTGTGCTGGGCGGTGAAGGGGACCTTTCCCAGGATAATGTTACCGTGGATGTAAAGCAGACCACATAACAAATGGACTACATTATACAGCCATTGTTGGGCGCTCTCATTGCCTAACATTCACCCACGCCTGGACACAAGGTGACAGCTAGCTCGCTAAAAGTTAGGTGCCTTGCCCAAGGACATCTGGTCGACACCTTAACTATGAGGGGCGAGGATCCAGAGCCCCACTGAGCATGCACACACACACACACACACACACACACACAAGCGTTTTCACAGATGCATGCACATACACATAAACACATGCACACACACATGAAGAAGAAGTCACTGGGACTTCTGTGTGAAAGAGGCTCGCGATTTACATGTGCGCACTCTCACACACACACACGTACGCACGCATATGCAGACACACAAGGGTTTGACTGGCAAGGCAGCTGGTGCAGAGCTGGAGCTGAGCTGCATGCCAGAGTGGAGTGTGTATCTGTGTGGTCCTGGCCTGGATCTAGAACAGACTCCCCAGTAGACCAATCCCCCTCGTGATGGCACTCTCCTCCTCTCTGCGGCTCGCCGTCGTCTCCTTAAAGGACGCGGCTCTTTGTCCCCCTCGTCCTCCGCGCTCCTCCCCAGCTCTGCCACTGAAAGCAACCGTTGGCCTCCCCGCACCAGTGAGGAGAATGACAATAATGAGGTCTGGCGTCTGTCCACCGCTCTACATAAACACAAGCTAGACACACACCACAAACACACACACACACACACACAGTGCACATTACACAACACCACACTATATACACACACACACACTATATACACACAATCACAACCTTACCGTTTTGACCAGAAATGACACTACTAGCTTAGTAACGTTCAACTTGCCTCATACCGCTTTCTCTCTCTCTCTCTCTCTCTCTCTAGTTCTCTCTTGTTCTCTCGTCCTCTCTGATCTAGATTTTTGCTGTTATAGCTGACACACATGCAGATGTACTAGTTAGTACACACATGCAAGCTCTCTCCCTCTCTCTTTCTCTCTTTCTCTCTCTCTCTATCTCTCTCTCTCTCACACACACACACACACACACACACAATGAAAAGTATGCAGGTGATTATAAGCTATTTTTTTTATACCATATCAATTTTAGGCAAATATATGTCCCTTTTTATATTGAGTTTATTGCAATGTCTTTACATGGTATGGTAATGTACACTAAGGTTTCTATTCTGTATTTTTGGTATGATTCAGTTTAACTGATTGTCAACGTGTCCCA
This sequence comes from Urophycis cirrata, assembly GCA_027123175.1. NCBI lineage: Eukaryota > Metazoa > Chordata > Actinopteri > Gadiformes > Phycidae > Urophycis > Urophycis cirrata. The sequence goes on from JAOPUH010000002.1 coordinate 4,030,494, forward strand.
TACAGCTGAGGGTTTCCTTTATGTTGTTTTTGTTTTGTTTTGTTTATCACTAATCCAAGTGCATAAAGAGTCACACTGGGTGGCCAGCGATGGTCATACTCAAACAATCCGAGGCCACGCCCAAAGGGACTGAGCTTACACAGAGGGGAGGCTCACAGGGGCCGCAAAATGGAACAGTCCATATGTGAGAATGTTCCATTAGAACGCGCTGTGGGGGCGATATTAACCACGGATCAGAGACTTTAAAGTAAAGAGACGCTCCCCACATTCCCAATGCAGTCAATAAGGATAATATCCTTTTTTTTTTTCTTTGTTTGTTTGTTTCGGTATGGTTTGAACTTTTTATAGGCGCCAATAATGGAGAGAATGTTATTTCATTCAGAAAATCAGTTATTATTCTGCCGGGTCTCTTTGAGCCCTCTAGTTTAACTTACTGTGTTAGAGAATGACAATATAGACGAGTATATATTGTAAACATTACTGATCTGTATCCACAATACATCATATTATGTCAACAAAACATCGCAGTTGATGAGTGATCACAAGCTCCCCATTTGTTTGTCCACCACTTTAGACTTCATAGTTTGTTGTTTGTCGTCGTTCGGTTGTTCGCCAGTGCTTCAATCACTACCTCTTGTGTTTCCATTCGTTTTCAGCCTAGACTTTACGAAGCATACGTTTTGTTATATACCTCCAGCAATAAGCATTCTTTCTGATATGGATAGCAGACAATATCTGTAGGTTAACGGGCATAGATGGTATGGTAGCATTCAGCTTGTCTCCCATAACACCGTTCATGTTTAAAATGTGCCGAAAAAAGCATTCTCTGAGAGGTTAAAATGCTGGGGTTAGATATTTCACTCTAAAGAAAACTTTAACTTTAGCAAGCACCTGATAGCCCTACGACAAGACATTCCAATCTGTGATTTATTATTATTATTATTATCATTATTTTTTACTACTAGTGTAAGAACATGTATGCATTATTGCATCCCAACTGGCCAAAATGTTTCTGATTGCCAGTGAATAGAACATATGCTGCTAATTAGCTGCTCTACAATCCACTACATACACCTGTTGTCTGTTTGCTAACAAGGGATGACTACACTAGCTGTGTGACTGCAACCCGCAGCACACAAACTCATTAACTAGGATAAGCACTAGTAATAAGAAACACTCATGAGGAAGATTGTTTGCTCCTGTAGATTACATTCTTCCTTGTCTCCTCAATAGACCAGCCTTGCAGCTGTCCTGTTTTAATCTGAATAGTATCTACCGTACATTCACCAATTAGCCTTGATTGTTTTCATTCTAATTATATATATATATATATATATATATATATATTGTACTATATAGTTGCAGCTGGACTGTTTTGAATGAAAGCGGTTTGGAACACTGTTTGCAGACTTGATCGTATTGACTTGGCCATAGCAGAAGATTGCAAGTGGACTGTACGTGCAACATCAACACAGTTAACACAGTATGTAGGACGTGTGAAGAACAATCCTCTTCCCATCTATAAGAATTGTGACGCTGACACCATTGCAAACACTGGGCAGATTTGATCCGATAGAATTAGGGCATCTGGTAATTTTCAAAGTTTCCACTCTGTATCTCTGAAATGTATGGCTGTTAGGAATTATCATCTGATGATGTCAATGTCAATATCCTGTTTAGGTGTTAATTTTTGTCAATGTGCCCTGTATCTGCACAAACTACACTGTGCTGTAAAGTAGCCCCATGGCAGACTGCAGTGTCTCTGCACATCGCTCACTAGAGTACATCCCATGTCATAGTACCTAACAAGCTGACATGATCCTGTGTGTGCAAGACCTACTAGATGTACTTGTAAATTTCAAATGCCATCTGTTCTTTGCAAGTCTTCTCTGCAATGACTATAACGACTACTGTAGCCTGTGTGCATAGAGAAAGGCCACACTCTTTTTATGTTGCTGCTACACCATTGGTGCCCTCTATAATGTATGTGTAAAACAATGCAGTTTTATGTCAGTATATAAACGGCATGTAATCGATTAATTGTCCATTGTAAACCATGTATACTGCACAGTCACGTCAGAACTCATACCAGGACACAACAGTGATGTTACAATGATGTTATTAAAGGAATTGTATAATTTTTCATACATTCGATTCGCTTGTTTTCTCATTGCTGCAGGTAATCTGTGGTGACTAACAGGATGCTTATCTGTGGACGCTGCTGCCCCACAGACACGCACGTACCGACACGCACACACGCTTAATGTCTCCTTTGAGGCTAATGAAAGACAAACAGGCGCTCTGATGAGTGCTGGGGCAGAGCGGGGGCATCGGTGAGGGACGTGGTGATGTTATGAGAAATAATATTGTCTCTAATCCTCCCCTGCCTCCATTCTGCTGAGTCTAGCACTCATCAAGTACAAACCCTGTGCTTTTGAGTGTGCGGTTTGGTGCTGCGTGTGTGCATGGCTGTGTGTGATAATGAGCGAGGGAGAGGGACAGATGAGAGGACATTGTGTGACCACATACCTGTTAGTCTGTTAGTTTGAGCCAGTGTGTTTTCCCGGTCAGTTGAGACAGCGGTGAGTTTCAGCGGGGCTGATGGTGATGATGATGACGATGATGACGATGATGATGACGCAGTCTGCGCCATCATCAGTGCTTTGGTCCTCCCAAAACGCTTTCCTCCGTACAGGGTCCTCTGAAGGACAGGACAGTCAGACTGTCAGGGCTACCACTGTCATCGAAGGTCTGAGTAAAGAGACGGTTTTTACTTCTTATATGATTCATGTAGTGTTTGCCTCAAGGTCTTATGACATATGCATACACATGCATATATACAAGCATTCACAATTTGCGAGGGACGTGTGTGGGTTTAACAACACCTCTGTGTTCTGGAAGAGTAGACTAGAATAGTAAGGAGGAGAATATGGCAGGTGAGGTGAGGAGAGGAAAGGGGATGGGAGAAAGGAGGAGAATTGCTCATGGCTGCTCTCAACCTATCTGTCTGGAAGGGCATGCTGCCAGTGCTAAATATAGCTGCCAGATTAGGGAGATGGTAAAGGCTGGATATTGAAAGAGAGTGACTCAGCCATTACGTTAGTAGAGAAGATGTGCGCTCTGTGAATGTGTTCCTAAAGCCCAGAGCTTGTTAGGCTCCTCCAGTGCCTTATCACGATAGATGTGATTAATGGAAGGATCGTTTAAGGACAATAAAAGGCAGGAACCACGTTGTACTACTTCCCGCTACACGTCTATAGAGCTGTCTGTCTATCTCTGGCCGTCCAGACTGGGAGCCTAACTGTCTGGTTGTCGGTTGGGTTTGTCCGTCTGTTTTCCAGCATGCTGTGTTGTTTGTCTGTCTGTTGGTCTTTCTGTCTGTCTGTTCGTCTGTTTGTCTCTCTATCTCACTCTGTCAGCCTGCCTTCATGTCAGGGGGGTTCAACTGACCGGCTGGTCACCTATGCCACCTGTTCGTGCCATGCAGACAATCGTGTTTCCCCACCTCTTTCTCTCTATCATGTTTCTGGTAGCCTATTACATCAGAGGACTTGCTCTCCCTATAGCTCTCCCCCTCTCTCTCTCTCTCTCTCTCTCTCTCTCTCTCTCTCTCTCTCTCTCTCTCTCTCTCTCTCTCTCTC
>JAOPUH010000002.1:4055864-4069765 GCA_027123175.1 Urophycis cirrata
TGTGTGTGTGTGTGTGTGTGTGTGTGTGTGTGTGTGTGTGTGTGTGTGTGTGTGTGTGTGTGTGTGTGTGTCATGGCTGTATTTCTGGCAACTTGTTTGTCAGAGAAAACAGACTTTAGGGTCCATCAATAGCCTTCTGCCACAAGGAGATAATTATTACTTTTGTTTATTTGTCTTGGTGAACTAACATTAATTTAGTTTGATGAGATCAGTGGTGTAACCTGATGGAGGAGGACAGTGCCTTGCTTTCGCAGTAAGCCAGTCTGTATGGATTGACCCTGTTGTGAAAGGACAGTGTTATTGGCATGTTGTACCCGTGTGTTAGGTAACACATGAACTGGAGTCCACTCCCACAGTGTTTTTAGACTTTATTAGTCATCAAGGAACAGTCACAATACATATATTTTCCTTTCAAGCTGTTTTTTACAAAGATTGTCATAGCAAACACAACAATCTTCGATTTTATGCACGTAGGACTCCCAGTGAGCAGCACAATGTACACTCAACCTCCAGAGGAATGGACCGGCCAACTTATGATCACACATACATTACACATAATACACATAATCACATTTCTTCTGTTTCACTGTTGCACTACCGTTTCAACTAGTGTGGCTCAAATCTGTTTATTTTACATGTTTTTTATAGAGTTCCTTATGTTTGCTGTCGTTTTCCATAGACGACAAACATTCCATTTGTCCAGATAGCGTCATTATGTAAACAATTTCCTCTGTTTGGACCTACCTGAATTCTGCTGCTACACTTAAATATGTGGTGAACCAAAGATTTTTTCTTTTTAACTTGGTTTGTGGTGTGTGATATGTTCTTTAACATTGTAATCAATGACAATTTGTCACCATTACTAAAATAAGACAGTAATTTAGAGAAAATGGGTGCAAAATCCTGTGTTTTTGCTGGTCTCCACCAACCAGTTTTTGAGCATTCTACTAGGCATTCTAAGTTCCTTTCTGTGGATGTGGATGTGTGGAGCGCCGTCTGGCAAGGTGGGTGGCCGCGTGGAGGGCTTTAGGCGTCTTTAGGCGGACATGTGAACATAGTTTAATGCCACGGAGTGCAGTGCATTTCATATGAGACATCGCTCATAAAAAGGCTAATACGATGGTACCAGCTGGAAAAAAAAACATCACAAAAATCACAAAGTTTGGGTCACAACCATGGGGATAAAATAACACATCCCTCCCTCCTAGAGCTCTCAACCCACAACAAACACTTTGTTTTCTATGGCATAGCATTTGAATTAGCGCCAACCCTGGGGGTTCACTCACTCTCTGACCCTGTGTGCTCACAGCCGGTGTGTCCGAGCTGCGGGGACGCGTCTCCGCCCTGGAGGTGGAGCTCCGCGCGGAGGCGGACCGACTGAAGGCCAGCCAGGAGCAGCTGGGGCGGAGCCAGAAGGAGCTAGCCACCGCAGAGACCAACCTGCAGAAGAGCCGGGACCAGATCAGCGGGGCCCAGACACGCACGCTGCAGGAGAGTGACCGGGTAACATGAACACAGACGCCGGTTCTCAGGCCAGTTCACTCACTGACGCATTGCTGTCTTCGTCCTCAAGATGGACAGATGAACTGAGGTGTGTGTGTGTGTGTGTGCGTGTGCGTGTGCGCGTGTGTGTCAGGCATCAGCGGCAGAGCAAAAGGTGAAAAAGCTGCAGGAGGAGCTGAAGTGTCAGCGGCAGAATGCGGAGAGCAGCCGTCTGCAGCACCAGCAGCGCACCAAAGAGCTGGAGAAGCAGCACCAGATGGTGAGAACAACAGAGCAGAAAGATGAAGGCGTGTGGCAGGACATGCCTCGGAGCCCTGTGCCCAAACACCTGCGGGTGTTGCATGAGTGAGTGGCAGGTCTCATGCAGCTGGCTCATTGGACGTCTCACGAGAGCCTGTCAGTCACGTCTTGGACAATAGAATGCAAATGGCAGGGAAGAGGAGCGTGCTGATTTGTGTGCAGTTGATAAAGTACATTAGGGAAATGATACGACTGTACATTCGACACATGTATCAATGTGAATGGTTGGATGTTTGCTGTTAAACTGTACATACCAAAGACATGGAGAAGAATCTCAGAATCTCACTGGTGTGGCATCCAGTGAAGGCCGGTCACCGACATGACAAAATAGTGGCCATGACCTGAATGACTTTCTTTTGAACGACACTGTCAACTGTTGTGTTAAAGCTGCACCACATATCACCATGTCTCACACAAGTTAGACAGCAGCCATGATTATAATCACATAAAACCAATTTAAAAAAAACCCATTGCTTGCAGTACAGTTTACAAAGACGAGAGCAGCCATTGAAGGAGACGAAGGGAATGTGGTTCACAGTAGCTTCAGTCATGTTAAGGAGCTTCAGTACTGTGAGACAGTTTCACAGGTGACATGTACAAGTTCTTCACAGTTAGTCTCAAAGGGCTTCACATATCACATTACACCCCCTTACACCCCCCAGGAACAGCGCTGATGACATAAGGGTAGCATAACAAGCACAACAGTCAAAGCACTTTGACCTCAATTTGAACCCACTCTTTTGGCCTCATCGATACGAATGGGTTTCCATGTGTGCGTGTTCCTCATTGTGTGTGTGTGTGTGTGCGCGCACATAACAGGATGTATCGGAGCTCCAGAAGGAGAGGCAGCGCCTGGAGCGGCAGCAGCAGCAGGAGGTGACCAAGCTGAACCAGGAGCTGCAGCAGGCCAGAGTCCTGCACAACACCCTGCAGGCCCAGGCTGAGAAGGTACATGCACACGCACTCAAAAACAGCAGGCCGTCCATAGGCAAATGCATATATTTACATGGTGCAAGACCACATTTGCACACGCACACACACACACACACACACACACACACTGGTAATAACTCAGAAATTTGTCAATACTGAATCAGCTGTCATAGAAAAAGCCTTTGGCAATATTCCAATACAGGAAGCAGCTATCATTTATAAACATATTGTTGACATCGTTGCAGATGCTTCATGTGTTTTCCCAGCTACTTCCTGTCTGCTTGTGCCCTCCCCCTTCTCTCTTTCTGTTTATCTTTCCCACTCTCTTGATGCGCACCAAGCTGACACCACCACTTGTTTTCTCCCACCCCCCACCTTTTCAAAAACACTGTCCTCTCATGTGTCTTCCTGGTCTTCCTCCTCCCACTGTGCTCTGGGTTTATGTTCCCAGTGGAGGAGTTCGCTTGCCCCAAGGTAAAACTGCTCAGCACCGGGGCTTGTAGGAGAGTCCACTAACTGTTATATGAAGTGTGTGTTTGGGTGTAATCTGTGTACCACGGGAAGGTTATATCAAGCATGGGGATGTGAGTGCAATCTAGTGTTTCCATCAAGAGTGTGTGTGTGTGTGTGCGTGTGCGCGTGTGCGTGTGTGTGTGTGTGTGTGTGATACACACCCACACTGCAGAAAGACATGCATGTGTGTGGATTTGGGGCAGGCTCTTCAGTGAAACATTGTTTTGGTTGGTTGAGGTGACCCCATCATCCCTTGCATGGTGCAACGCTGTGGAGGCATCACGCAGCTCATTGTGTGTGCACATGCATGTGTCAGCGTGCACATCAGCAGTATCTCACTGCTGCAGCCCCCCTTCCTTGTTTCCACGGTTTCCATTTCAACAGCAGCAGCAGAGGGAACCCTCTGAGGCTGAGTGCCATCTGTTGTTAACCTCCCCAGTGCTTATCTCTAGTGTGTTTGCTGTGATAAGGCTGCATGAGCGTTTGTATCTAACAGAGTGTATACAAGAAAGACACAGTGCACTACAATAGCAGCCGTTGTGTTTGGTCAAGAAGCCTGATCCATGTAAATTACTGGAGCTTGTTGAGTCAGAAACTCTCCAAGGTCTCTCCCCTCTCTCAACGCTGAGCAGATTACTGGGCCTAAGACCTGAGTGCCAGCTGTTAGCAGGGATGGGGAACGCCACGGTGGAAACTGTACTTTTTTAATCACTGGAAACAATACCTTCAAAGCGGTACTAACAAGATCAATATTTCAATTGTTAATTATTATTTTTATAGCAAACAAATGGAAAGTCTGTGATTTCTTATATAACTATTTACATCACGATTAAAATGATGGACAACGGCATCTGACAATGTAAAAAATAACCCTTTCATCACAAGGGATTGTGCATACTGCATACCTACCAAATATTTTGTCCAGAAGATTTAATAGTGTATTTGTCTCAAACAATACACTCCCTTATTATCGAGTTTCTGAGTTTGTACTGATTAGCGTTGTTTGTTGAAAATGCTGTCGCTTTATTCAGCAGCACTGTCACCTAACCTTTTTCCCATGGCAGACATCTGTTGTCCATCACTTTAAAACCTAAACCAAATCCAATAACTAAGTACCGGAGGACTGAAATGTGTGATTCAGTGCTGTCTGTACCGTTCTGTGGGTTCTGGTACCCAACCCTTCCTATGAGTTTCTGCTTTCTCCCTGATCCATTTGGCCCATTTTAAATTCCTTTCTTTGTGTTATTTCTGATTGCAACTGGCACCTTTTGTATTTTCTTTACCTTTTACCATTTGATTTCACATCATGTTTGTCGGTGGTCTTTCATGGCGCTCCGTGTGTTCTAGTTGTTTCCTCTTCCTCTCATTGCGTCTCTGTCTTTCCAGTTGTCCCTCCAGAAGCAGGCGTTGGAAAGAGAAGTGGACACGCTCAAAGCAAAGCTGAAATGGACAGAGGGACAGCTGCAGGAGAGTGAGAAGAAGAACACCCAGACACAAGCCAAGCTAACGGTAACACACACACACACACACACACACACACACACCAGGTTTCTACATACTGTATATGGTTTCATCTATAATTCATTGCCTTGGAAGCAAGCACATACAGAAGTCGATTCATTTTTAAACAGCATCAGCCTTGACCATATGTCAGGAATCAGTGTTGATGATGGCCATGATAACAAGGTATGTAGACAATTTAGGCACTGCAACTGTTATGTCAGGGGAACAACAATGCAACTGCGGTTAAAGCTACGGCTTTGACTATGACGTTTATTTGCATGTACTCCCTTGTTAAATGTTGTCTAAGAAGCAACCACATAAAAAACCTGGAATTGGTCATGACAATAGTCACCATCAGGTAATACTAGAAGGCTCTGTGCTCTAATATGGAAACGGCCTGTGAGCTTGGTATTGGAAATTGGAGTCATGGTGAGATCCCATGTTAGATTAGATTGGAGAACGCTTTCATGACCCCCAGAGCGAAATAAGACAATTCTTCAGTTCTCCTTACATGGTTTACAGCAAGCTCTGGTTGATTTGTATGAACTTTCCATCTGATAACCAGTTGGACTGCTCTCCCCATTCAACATGTGTGTTTCCTGGTCTCTTTGTCTGTCGTTGTCCTGACTGTCCCCACTGTGTGCACCAGGAGGCGCTGCGGGACGCCCAGGGCGTGGCCGCCAGCCTGGAACAAAGCACCAGGAGAGGGAAGTCCCTGGAGGAGGAGGGGCAGAGAGTGACGCAGGAGCGAGACGACGCCCTGCGCCTCCTCAAGGAGCTGAGGGGTGAGGAGGAGGCGGTGGCGAGGCCTGAAGAAGGGATTTCTGTCACATGCTAAGGATCGATATTAAGTGCTTAGGAACAATTCTTCATTTATAATGCAGAAGATTATCAATTACATGTGTTGACATCTGCTCTTCTGACAGTCTCCCATAGCCCTATCCTTACTCACAGCTGCTCCCTGCTGGCCAAATATGTTTAGTCATTCACCAGGGCACAGCCAGTGCATATCAACAGTTTGTGATTGATACAGACTCTGATGTGGGCGTCTATGTTATTGATCTTTCTCTCACTCACCCAGAGCAAAATGCAGCCCTGGCTGTCCCCGTTGCCCCCCTCCAGCACTGCTCCCTGGGGCAGAGCTTCTCCCCCCCGGAGCCCCGGCCCTCGGGCCCCAGCAGGAAGCCCCCCGGAGAGCAGCGGCGTGAGCCAGGCAGGGAGCAGGCCAGAGGGCGCCAGGCGGCCCCCCAGTACCCCACGGACAGAGAGCCGGGCGAGGGCATTGACGCGGAGCACATGGCCGCCACGTCCCCGGCCTCCGAGAGCCCACAGCAGAGCGGGAAACCCCGGGAAGAAGAGCTGATCATGTCCAGCAGCTCCGGTCCAGGGAAGGTCCACGCCGTGAACCAGCCTCACGCCTCGCTGCCCCCCGAGGCCACCGCCGCCACCGAGGCGCCCAGGGAACGGGACGCCAACGCCGCCGCTCTCCGCAAGGAGAACGCGGCGCTGAGCTCGGAGCTGCGGGACGCCCGCGAGGAGCTGGAGAGGCGCCTGGAGGACCTGGAGGCCCAGCGGAGGGCCGAGGCGGAGGCCAGGACCCGGCTGAAGCAGCTCAGCAAGAAGCGCGCCGGGCGGGAGGCGGAGCTGGAGGAGCAGGAGCGGGGGAGGAGGGCGGAGCTGGAGTCGGAACGCGCGGAGACGGAGCGGCTCAGGAGGGCCCTGGCCGCCCTGCAAGCCCAGCTGAGCAGTAAGGATCAGGAGAAGGAGGAGGAGGAGGAGGCGCAGGGGCGGGAGGACAGGGAGCAAGAGTTGACGGAGCTGAACATCCAGATGAAAGCACAGCTGTCGGAGGCCCGGGCCCAGCTCGCCCTGGAGCGGGAGGAGCGGCAGAGGGAAGAAGAGGAAAGGAAGAAGGGCGAGGTGACCGGGGAGGAGGTGGAGAAGGTGGAGAAGGTGGCGCTGGCTGTCAGGCTGGCCGAGCTGGAGGCTGAGCTGGAGGAGCTGAGGAGCCGCGGGGAGAAGAACAGCGGCCCGCTGACGTACCTGGCGCTGCGGCACGACGACGAGCTCAACGCCAACATGGCCGCCCTCTGCCGGGGCCTCGACGGTGACCATGGCGATGACGACCACCAGTCCCTCCTGGCCTCGCCCGAACGCAGCCGCCTCCTCTGCCACGCCGCCAATCAGCTCAACGCAGCCGCCTCGCTGACCACGGCGGGGCTGATCCTGAAGGGGGACCAGGGGGAGGGACCCCTGGACATCCTGAGTGACGAGGCCAGCTGGATGGAGGGGACCAGCCCGGACCCTGAGGACTCCACATCAGAGGAGCTCAGCGCCACCCCCACCGAGCCGGCCGGGGAGGTGGAGCGCCTGCGGGTGGAGAAGACGCGGATGGCGCAGCGTGCCGAGCAGTGCCAAGCTAAACTGGAGGCCCTGCAGTCCCAGGTGGAGGCCAAGGGCTTGAGTCAATGTTTCCGCTGTGTCTCTGAGAACCTTACAGTGATTGGTTTATGGCGTGCTGTGATACCCAGTATCACCGCGGCTGTGGCTGGGTCGTGGGTACGAGGTCGCAGGCCGAGAGGATACTGGGTACATCAGCACGCCCTCTTGTGTGATATTGCTTTGATGCAACAGCTCTGCAAGTTAACAGGAATAAGAAACAACAGATGATGTTTATTTCATCATATGTTTGGCTCCACCTCCACAAATAGTTCTTCAACAGGACAGGGACTGGACTGTTTCCAAACAATACATTCCTGCTCACTTTCAGCTTGCTACTTTGATTGTCTACGTGTTGTTACAGGCCAGCTACCTGTGCATGTATCTGTATGTTTGCTTTTATTGTGCAACCAGTGAATGTGAGAGTCTGTTGACACACATGTCACTTTGGTGTGATTCTGTCCCAGTGTTATACTCGGTACTCATGGAATGTGTCTTGTACAATTGAATCACTTGGTTGGGGCTCATTGTTGTATAAACTACCATATAATATCATAGTCTCTGTCCATCCCGTCACCCCTCTGTCCATCCGTCCCTCCACTCCCCAGGTGACCCGACAGACCCAGCAGCTGACCATGGCCTTTGACCTGCAGACCAAGCACATCGCAGGCCTGCTGGCTGAGCTGCAGGAGAAGGAGCGCGTCCTCCACAACCAGGGAGGGGAGCTGGAGCGCTGCAAGCAGGAGCTGGCCCAGCTCACGGCCGAGACCGCTGCGAGAGAGGAGGAGCCGGCCCCTGTCCCCGCGGGTCCCGCCGCGGGGGCAGACAGGAGCCCTGCGCTCCACGCTGCAGCCTCCGCCTCGCAGCCGTCCTCCAGAGACCCGTCCTCCAGGGACACGAGCGCTCTCCAGGCCAGCGGCCACCCGGCACCCGGCAGTGCAGCAGAAGGCAGCGAGGTGTCGAGGCACGCCGGCGCCACGGACACCGGGCCTCCTGCACGCCCTCCGCCAGTCTGCAGTGAACCGGGCAGACAGGGGGAGGACGACGCAGCGGTGGAGCTGACCTCTCCCCGGCCGGAGCTGCTGCCAGGCGGTGCGGGGCTGGCGGAGGAGGAGCCCCCTGCCTCAGACGCCGCGGGCCAAGAACCCGGCACGGCTGGGTCCGGGTCACCTGAAGAGGAGGGGCAACGCCAGGGGGGGACGCCAGGTGGTGGCGGCAGCAGGGGTGTGCAGGAGATGACGGACAGCAGGGATGATGGGGTCAACATAGAAGATACCGGAAGGCGTCGGAAGGAGCAAGACTCACTGGCTCACTTGGAGCAGCAGGTGGACCTACAGACGTTGTTTCCTCGTGCATCTCATAGCATTGATGTGATTCTGAGATGAACGACCCGCATTCTTCAAAATAACCATTGGGGAAATTCAGATTTGATTAGTTATTTATTTGTTTTTAAATACAGATTTTATATTATTATTTTGTTTTTTATACCTTCTGTCTCTTGTCGTCTCCCTCCCTGCCAGCTGGTGGCGCTGCAGATCGAGCTCAGGACCGTGTCTGAGGAGAAAGAAAAGCAAGCTGCGGAGCTGGTTCTTTGGAGACTGGCCTCCCTGCCCACCCCAGCCCCCAGGCTCCAGGAACACAGCCTGGACCTCAAGGATCAAACCCAGTCTCTGGAGGGCTCCCTCAGACAGCCAGAGAGCTCCCAGGTGGAGGTGGAAGGTCAGGCCCCTGCGCTGGGTGCTGAGGACCCTGAAGTACCACTGGACCTGCTGCAGGACCGAGGCACCCTGACACTGATTAGAGAGGACCAGGTGTTACTGTCCTGCTCCTCTAGAAAACTACAAGGCACCATGTTGACCTGCAGGTAACATGGCCACCCTCACTCTCTCTCACCGGAAAGTTGCTTTGATATCATTTAAATGTGTAATGTGAGATAAGATGTTGTCTTAAATGTCTAAATCTCACATGAAGCCATCCACAACACAGATGATTTTATCACCAGCTGTCTGCTGCCAAATGACTATATACTGCTCAAAATAAGCACAAGTACACTTTTATTCCAGAAACGCTACACTAACGTGCAGGTATAATGTGTGGCTGGCTACTTGTAGCAGTATGAAGATACAACCAACTCGACTCTCAGTACTCGTGGTCGGTACACCAACCTGAACTGGTGTGCTTCCTCCCCCTACCAGACTGCAGCGCGGTGACCTGACGGAGCCAAAGAGTGTGTGGGATGCTGAGAAGGTACCAGCGGGCACCGCTGACCTCATAGACGACGAGGTGACCGTCACTCTCCACGCCACTTTTTACACCCGCGTGGTCTGAATGCATGGTTTTCTCCATCAACGGTATCGTTTACTGCAGCAAACCTTCTCATGTCGTCACTCATTCACTCAGGTGTTTTTGCGTTTCAACACTTGGCAGCTGCTGGACTCTCGTTAGATCTGTTAGATCCAGCATCTGATCAAACCCACCCAGAGAGAAAGAGAGCAGAGCTCGTCTCAGCGACGTGAACTCGTGCAAAAGCTTCTGGCGACTGAGTGCAAATGTCTGACGCGTGTCTCCGCTGTGCAGTGGCTCTAACGACTCTAACGAGTGGCTCTAACGAACGCCGTCGCCCCCTGTTCTCCCCCCAGGGCTCCGACAAAGAAAACATGGACACCAACCCCGCTGCCGCCAAACCGCCGCCGTCGTCCGCCGCCTCCCAAAGAGCGTCCCACGATCAGCGCCGCGCCGCCAAAGACGCCACGCGAGCGCCGCCACCGCCGCACACCAAAGCCACGCCCGGCGCCGAAGATGAGGCGGCGCCCGGCACCACGGCCGGCACCAAGCAGCGCGAGGCGTGCGGACGGCCTTCCCGGAGGAGCGCCGCCACGCAGACCCACGCTGCCCCGCAGACCCACGCCGCCACCCAGACCGCGGGGGCGGCGGAGCACCAGGAGGGGGCGGTGGTGGCGGCGGCGGCGGGGGAGGGGCTGCCACTCCCCGGCTCCTTCCCCATCCCGGCGGACCCCGCCCGCCTGGCCGAGCGCATCCTCCGCAACCGCAGCCAGCTGTCGGCCGCCTTCGACGACACGGAGTACGAGCCCTACGGCCTCCCCGAGGTGGTCATGATGGGTACGTGGCGTGACGGCGTCCGTGTGCAGCGCCGGCGGTGGAGGCCGCCAGGTGACGATGACGATGTGTGGGCGCTGGTTTCATCTGGCGTTGTGGTGTCTCCCCAGGGTTTGCAGACATCCCCAGCGGCCCGGCGTGTCCCTACATCGTGAGGCGGGGTCTGCTGGGCACGCCCGCCGTGCCCCTCCCCCACAGCGACACGCCCCCCAAAGAGGAGACGGACTAGAGGCCAGCGCCAGGCGAGCAGGGACCAATGTACGGTACGTACCGAATAACGTTGGCGTCTGTGGGCGTGTGGTTCACTTCTTTATTTATCTCTCATCATCTTCCTCGCTGGTTTCCACGGGCAGAACCAAAGCCAGCGGCGTGTGGAGGCTGGCTCAGTGGGACCGGCGGTATCCACGACAACCATCCCAGTCATCACCAGCAGCATCACACAGCGCCTCTGCCGCTACCAGCAAGTACAGCCTTCTGCCAAACACCTCCAGACACCCCAGACACCTACAGGACCGTCAGGGGGACGGACATGTCCGCCAACATGATGGTGCTTTACTGCCTGGGTGTCGGGGGCTCCTCAGTGTCTGGATGTCATGAGGGCCCCGCGCTTCAGATGAACCACTCACCCAAAGGGACACGTTGTACTGACCCCCGTCTGCCCCACATGTTAGCCTTAACGCTTGATCTATGGACCAAATGGGGTTGTTATTTTAGTCCTATTATTCTAATTATTGGCCTCCTGAGTGTTTTAGTGTTTATGTAATAGAGGTGCCTTACAGACACTAGGATGAGTTTGTGTTTTCAGCGTATGTACGTGTGCCTTCAAGCAAACCAAAGTCCACCGCCGCCTTCTGTGAGATGGGTTTATTATTTGAGTGTCGTCATCCCAACGTTACTGTTGTTCGAGTATGTGTATGTGTGTGCGTGTGTGTGTGTGTGTGTGTGTGCCTGCATGCAGATGTGCACGTGGTAAGGTGAGCAGCAGGCATCAGCAGCATTTGTGTCCAGTCAGCAGTGCACGGCCAGACTCATGAATAGATCAGGATGTGTGGAGTGTGTGCGTGCGCGTGTGTGTGTGTGCAACAGAATTGAATGGAATGGAATCATTTGTAGACATTCGATGCGCCACAATCTTTAGATCCACCAGGTAAACATTCTTATTGATTCGTAAAGACTCTTCTTGGACGCGTGTGATACCACGTTTTGTTGGCATGCCGTTCTGTTCAGGTGTGGGTGAAGCCCTGAATGGATTCACCCTGTGCCTGCACCGCCCGGCCCGACACACAACCAAGCCTTCAAAGTCCCCCTCGTCTCCCGAAAAAACCCCTAAAATGGGTCTGTATTTTTAAGAAGCGAAACCCTTTAAATAGCTACTTTATATTAATCTTCAGGCTTTCCATAATCCATTGACAATTGATTATTGATGAAGGAATAAAAGACTTGGAGCGGTAATGAGCCGGGCTGAGACCAAGGAATATATTTGCTTAAGTGCTGATTTAAATGAAGGCCAAGCAGTACCTTTGTGTCAAGTCAATGTCACTCCACTGTCCTTAAAACTCCCAGCGCTCCTCAATAAATCACCAAAATAAATGTGGCCAAAAGCAGTGTGGTTAATTTAAAATGTTTTTTTTTAAATTATAAAAATAAGAATAATATATCCCACACGGGTGGCGTATGCAAAAAAAAAAACTTCCATGCCAAATCAAAATTTGTCAATTAATGGATTTCATTTGAATAATGATGTGTTATTTCCTTGTTTTTCAATGTGGCTAAGTGACTGACTGGTGCTTAGTTACCATGGATGGGACTATTTGGGCCGTGTGATTCATTACTGAGATGCGGTGCCATACTCCCCCCCCCGCCCCCCCCCTCTATTTTCTTTTGTTCATTAAAGTTGTAGTTTGGTTCAACTGTGCTGCCACAGTCTCCACACTATGTCACAGGTGATTGATCGTTTTTACCTCAAGTCGCTGGAGAAAGCGGCGCCCCAATTAACTTCATCAGGGCTTTGAGTTTTTTTTGCTTTGTTCACGCCTGCGTCCGTGTCCGAAGTCCCACTCACGGCCTTCCAGATTCAGCCGCCAACGTCACGACTGCGAGGTGAAATAATTGACTTGTGTGGAGGGAACAGCAAAAGCCGTTGCACCTTAAAGAACAAAAACTCCATCCATGTCTCGTGTGACTAAAGACAGGCCCGCACCTCTCCCGCCTCTGTGAGGAAAGAGCTGTCTAACTAACCTGCAACATAAAATGGAACATGGACCATCTGTAGAATTAACTGAATGAAGAAATACACATGAATTAAGGATGACTCTTACAACAGCTAACCAAACGGTGTCGATCAATGCAGCAGCAGCACAAAGCTTTCATCACGCGTCTCCATTCAACCCTTTGTAGCCCGAAACCCATTCAGTCACAACGCAGTGGACGCTACGGTGAGTTCCCTTGAGCGGACTTGATGGACTCAGTGTGGTTGTCATTGATTTCACGGGGTCACATGACTTCTTACTGACGGGCGTCAGGTCGCTGTTACGTGTGAAGGTGAAACATGTAAAGCGGCACCTTTTTCATTTGTCAACAGGCGCATTTGACTTCGGTTATGATTTGCAAAAGTGATTGTAATCCTGATTGCATGCCATCAGGAGTCGCCTGTTACGGGGCCATTATCACAGAGGTGTGATAAGTAGGGGGGCACACAGGTGTCACTCATGATGTTAATGATGGCCGCCGGCATGCGTGCAGACAGACACACGTATGTAGAACAGAGACGCGGTCATCATTAACTTGATGACCTATACCTGTTCATTTACATTTACATTTAGGGCATTTGCCAGATGCTTTTATCCAAAGCGACTTACAAAGAGTACAATAAGAAAATACTAATACAGTAAGAAAGTCACCAGAACAAGTTTCAAGCATTTCAATTGCTAGATTAACCATTGCTAGTATACAACATCTCTGACTAAGTGGCAAGTTACAATGAGCGATCAAAGTGCCAGTGTGTTCAGTACCCGGAGCTGAAGGTGAGTCTGTCTCAGTAACAGTGAGGGAGAGTCAATAGGCTCTCATCACAGAGGCCTTGTCCTGGGAGGAACACAACGCTCTTTGGATGGTGAAGATAAGTCCACTACGCGTGCCCTGGTGCGTGAAGGTAGCAGGTATCACTGTTAGGATTGACCCCTGTGTGTTTGTCCTACAATGTTGCCTCTGTGAAAAGGCTCTGTTGAGCACTGTGGTGATCAATTTATCATCGCATTGAGTCTTCTTTGCCATCACGATTTTGTAAAAAAAAAATGTTTTTTGCAAATGTGATTTTTCTGTTTTGTAATAATAATGTATCATTTATTGTTGCAAAATAGCAAAACTGGGCTGCACTCAAATCTCATTCAAGAGACTTTGTTGTTGGATGTGGGGGATTTAAAATGGTCATCATGTTCTCGCCTCTCACCTCTCCGTGTGTGAGTGTGTGTGAGTGTGTGTGTGTGTGAGTGTGTGAGTGAGTGTGTGTGAGTGAGTGTGTGTGAGAGTGTGTGTGAGAGTGTGTGTGTGTGTGTGTGAGTGTGTTTGTGTGTGTGTGTGTGTGTGTGTGTGGG
>JAOPUH010000002.1:4327860-4348984 GCA_027123175.1 Urophycis cirrata
GATTGTGTAGAGGTGGCCGTCTTGGTTTTTGTGTGTGGGGTGGGGGTGGGGGGGGGGGGTTGGGTGGGGGGGGCTTTGCGCCGGGGGGGGGTGGGGGACTCTGGCATCCACAGAGTTATTGCCACGGGGCTCCAACTGGTCTGCATTTATACGAGTGAATGTCGATGGACACCCCATGTCTCTCTCAGGAGTATTTTGAACAAATATCACGACTGTCATTCGAAAACCTGCATTTGTTTGTTCAGTTGGTGGAGGAATGGAGGAATGGCGGCTGTGCATTTATATTTAATAAGAATATGAATACAATTCCGATACATATGTTGTATAGAATAACTCAACAATTCTAAGTAGATTTTATTGAGGTGTTTGTTTACTCATTCCACGGAAATATTTGAGTCAATGTTGATTTTGAATTTCATTAGGTTTTTTTTAAATAATAATAATAATAATGGGGATGTCACTGGGGTGTTTTCAGACCTTCTGTGTTTGTCCTTGAGGTGGCTCAGCTCCTCCCTGGTTCTGTTTAACTCTGCCTCCAAGCTCTCGATGCACACCACTGTCTGCAGCAGGTTCTGATGGAGATCTGTGTTCTCCTCCCGCAGGGCCCTATGGTAGGAGAACACAGAGGTTATAGGGGGGGCACATTTGTGCATGAGAGAGAGAGAGAGAGAGAGACAGAGAGAGAGAGAGAGAGAGAGAGAGAGAGAGAGAGAGAGAGATGTGCAGTGGAAAGGCAATAGAATAAGGCAATAAATGGAACATTATGTAACTACGAATCGGTTGACACTTACTGGAATTGATCCAAACCACCAAGTGAGACCTAGAGAGATGAGGAGAAATTAGAATAATCAGAAGCCATATTTACTGCATTTTCAGACCATGATATATGAGATACGGGCAGTGAACCGTGCGTTTTTCATGTATCAACAAAGCAAATACATGATGTCATGTACTTGTATACATGATGAAGTCATTACCCAATTTCCCTTCGGGGATTAATAAAGTATTATCTAATCTTATCTAATCTAATGTAAAATGGACTAGAAGCCTTGGCCCTGCATGACTCTGTGGCAGTGGGGGAGGGGTGTTAACAATAGATACAGCAAGTCATAGACCACGCTATAGGCAGGGTTCAAACAGGCTCAATATAGATCGCAGGATAGAACAGGACTGAATGTGAGTGCAATAATTATTGAACCATGGCACACAAAAAAACTGCTACCGGAAATTGAATGAGCCACACAATCAATAGTTTCTACAGTATGCGGCTCATTATAGATTGAGGCTTGAAGCTATTACCCTTCAGGATTACCCTTTGCACCCTACAGTTTCTGTACACAATGAAATCTTAACTTAACTCTCTTTGCTCGTGACATCTTTCGGGGGAAATATGTCACACGCAAAACTATTCCCAATGCCTGTGTTATGTAATAGCGCGGACATTAGCAGATAGTTAGCAGATAGCAGATAGTTATGTAACTGTATAGTGTGATTCGTGTTCTCAACCAGCCCACTCAATCCTTTTGCACAGCTTGAGTAGCAAGCATAGCTGCTGTTACACTGTGTCTTGCCAACTTTGGTCATATTAACTAGCTTGATCTTGAAGGGTTTTTTTTCTTTAAAGGACTAAAGTTTAACTCGTTTATTATCAAATGTTTTGGACGAGGCCCGTTCCAACATGGTCTAAGAAAAATAAAATAAGGTTGAATAAAATTGAGTTGTGTGTGGACATGTTCTGTGATTTACTGCATAACTGAACTATGAGTCAGCTTGCAGCGTTTGGAGGTGTTTGACATCCCCACCCCCCCCCCCTCCCGAGCGGATGACTCAGCCCCCTAGATGCTTCTAGAGAAAGCAGACAAGAGAGCTGCTGTTTGCTATTCCAACCACGACACAGACATACTCCCCTCCTACGCAGTTTAGATGAAAATGAATGCTGAGTCATTTCAGAATATAATGGCTCTGCTAATTTAGCTTGGTCACTGTGGCTTTTATCTTTTTAAGGAGCATGACTAAGTCTTAATACCTTTCTACAAAGTAGGTGTTGACAAATGTGACATCCTTACATCCTCCTGATACTTTGTTTAGAATGAACAACAAAAACATAGCCATGGCACACTCTGCCAGTCGGCCCAGAGCCAAGGAAAATGGCTGCCATTTTGTTGTTGTGCTGCCAAAGCAAATGTCACCTTTTGACTTTGATGGAAGTGGATAGGCTTTTAATCAAAAACTCACCTTATGTGGATCAGTGTGTCCCTTGCGTCCTGTGTGAGAGCGATGTCGAACACTCCGGTCTGAGTTTTGGCTGTTACTGGTGGAGGCTGTGTCTCTGGACCGAGAGGACTTCTGTTCTGATGAGTCTGATTTACAGGAGCCAGGCTCTGATTCAGGACCCGATGCTGAACCCAGGGCCTTGTGGGCGCCATGTCCTTCCTCTTGATGCCCAGGGATTGTATACCCGTGGCGGGTTTGAATGTGCGGGAGGTGCTGGGGATGTAGAGGTGGTGGACTGCTGGGGGATGTGTTCCGGTGCTTGCGGTGGTTTTGTTGTTTGGGCAGGACCGGCTCTGGGCTGGTGCAGGTTCCATCTGTTAACTGAGAACCACGCCTGACATCGCTTTCCCTCGCTTTGTGACCCAAAACCACTGGCAACTTTGCGTCCTTACGGTTGCCACCAGGGTGAGGATGGTGGCTGGAGGTTTGGGGATGGGGATGCAGAGGGGGGCTGCCTCTGTGCCAACCAGCACCGTATGAGTTCAGCCTGTCTGGATCGGACTGATCGGGGTGTGAGGAATAATACGACAGGGAGTGGCCGCGAGGCTCCCTTTTCACCTGTGTGGCTGGGGGTTTGTGGTGCTGCTCTCTCTCCTCTCCAGACCAGCTCTCTCTATGCTTCTTAATGGGGAGCTGAGGCTTGGCTGCGCCGGGGCCTCTTACTGGGTCTGGGGTCTCCCCTGGGCTTTTAACTTGGTTAACACCTAAAATGTTGAGGTTGGACGGACTGATGACTTGTTTCGTAATCTCGTCCAGGAAGGCGGAGAACTGCAACTTCCCCTGCACAAAGTTCTCCCTGGCTGTCTGGAGCTCAGCCGGTGTAGACCCCTTCCCATTGTCTTCACCTTTGCCTTGTCGGTTCGCCACCCGGGGGGACAGCACCTCCATGGACCTCGCCTTACGGATGTCCGGCTGGGGTGCCCGGTTCTTGAGGATCCCCTTGCCAGGGAGCTGGTGGGTGGAAACCCCTCTATGGGGTCTCCCTGACGCCCCCAGCACAAGGTTCTCCTCGCTGAATGCCAGGCTGCGCCCTAAGCTTGCTGTCTTATAGAGCCCCCCCTGGTGGGGGCGGGCAACCTGGCGCTGTGCTCCTGCTGCCGCCTCGTCTTCACTGGTCAGCAAGAGGCCCTCGTCGCTGTGGCTCTGGCCACGGACCAACGAGGAGGCATGCGCATGTGCGTTCTGCCGCGGGCGCCCTTCTGCGCGGTCGTAGGCAGAGGCCTCAGGCGCACCGTGTTTGACGGTGGCGAAGACAATGGGCTCACTGCCCCCATCCTGCCGGAACGCAGTGCGGACCTCCAGGATGTTGGAGCAAGAGAGAGAGTGGTGCGGCCGCTGAGCCGGGCCGGCGGAGAAGAGGTTGCTGGCGCTGGTCTCCGTGTGCCAGGAGTAGGAGGATAACAGTGAGGAAGAGGAGGAGGAAGAGAGGGAGGAGGAGGAGGAGGCTCTGGATAGGGTGACGGTGGTTTGCTGCGGGTTTTGTATCTCGCTCTCTGAAGATGGATGTTGATGACGTTGAGGGTGTCCAGGCTGGTGGAAGTCATGGGGGAGGTTCTCGTGGACATGGTGTTCTGGCCGATGGCGGCGGTGGTGGTTTTGGCGGTGGTGTGCGTGGCTGTCGTCTGTGTTGTCATCGGTTCCATCTAACTTTGCGTAGCTGCAACCCAACAAGTCACAACAGTGAGCCCGAAAAATGGTTAAGTTTGACTACTTTATGTCTAACGCTTGTTGCCACACCTGCAAAAAAACATATTAGAATATATAGATTGTATCGTCAAGTCATTAATCCGTAACGTATAGTTTCTGCAAAACGTTATCTGGGTGTAATTTCAACATGTCCAAGCCCACTGATACCTACATTGGAAAGGACAACAAAACCTACCTGTGCGATTCATTGTCTTGGCTGTGATAGGCCGGATGAGGATGAGGGTGGTGTTGTGGATGGTCATTCTGGTAATGATGATGGTTCTTGGGCTTCCGTAGATTAATCTCTTCCTGAGTGGGTGGGCGGTACACAGGTGTGAAAAACTTCTCCATCCTCTGTCTCTTCCCAAGTGGCAGCCTGTCTAGCAATGCTGACCAGGTTTGGCTGACCGTACAGTGATTGATTGAAGATGCGAATCCACCAAGTACCGGTCCTCTCCGTCTGGCTCTCTCTCTGGCTCTGTGATCCTATTGTCTGCCTGGTTTGTTGGCACTTCGTCTGGGTCCATCAGCCCCAGAGATAATCAGAATCAGACAAAAGTTCAATGGATTGGGAGGTCACTCCATAATCAGGAATTCCATGTTTGATGACAGAATATAGAATAATGGACATACATCCGCTGCCTAATGGGCCTCAAATCTTTCAATTACAGCGATGTGACGCATGTAATGCCTTCATGCTTCGGCAGTCGGTCTGTCTCTCCCAGTGTCCGACTGCAGAGTACTGGGATGGTAGGCACCGAATACATATATATTATGATTGCCTTGTTGGCCTGATTCGTCACATCACGCCTGATGTGACAGGGGTTCTCAATGTCCCGGATGGAAGAGTACAGCACAACAAATCGACCTGGGCATTGTGGAAAAGTGGATCATTAGCATTCTGTTTGGGTCACTGATACCGGCAGTGTTATAAACTCATGTTTTTGTGCTGGTGTATGCTATTTGCTTCACCCTGTGCTTTTGACAAACAAACAAACAAACATAAACACACACACACACAGGGATATGTTGTATGTATATGTTAGATATGGGTAACTTACATTATCATCTACAAAAATTCTGAATTACAGTTCTGAACAAAGTGAGTTCCTCCGGCATGACCCAGCCCAGACCACAATGTCACAACTCCTGACTGTGAGGATTACATTCTGTACATTCTGTTTGTGTGGAATTCATCCAAGACTACCATTCAGATTTAAAGTCTGAGTATTATATTATGTGCTCATATGTTCTTAATAAGAACATTTGCATTTATTATAGACACATCAGAAACTACCTGTCATTTTCTAAGAAACCAGATCTGAAGAATAAGGATGGGGAGAGAGTAATTGAAATGCTAATTTGCAGCAACATGGGCTGACTCTCTGCTTACTCCATGGTTGATTGAACATGTAGCCTATCTCAATCATAATATAATGAGATTAGATAGATAGTTAAAGCTAAATTATTCACCTAGTTACTCTCATGTGAGGTATGGGAATGTATCTGCTGACATGCAAATAATAACAAAAGGGATCAATTCTATCCTATCAAGAGATCACTAAACACCCAGTTGTTGTTGATCAATGTACAGCTGGGGTTGCATAACACTCTACATGTCAAAACAAGCCTGCTAAAATCAATGACATTGGTGGTATTCTGTGCAAGTAAACATAATTCGTAGGTATATTTACATATGCATGAAACTAATAGTAATATGTGTTTGTTTTGATTGAACTCCTCGAGAAAGTTGCGTTAAGATTGCGATATTAAGCGTGCAGTATAAACATAAAAATACAGGTATAACGCACTGCTGCATACCGACAGAGATTTAATGAATACAAATTAAAATTAAGCCTCAAAATGACAGTTCAATTAGATAACTATTAACTGTAGTGTAGAGTCGTAATCAGGGTGAATATGATTAGGCAGGGAAAACACAACTAATACTCCCTCTTCTGGCCAGCCAAAGGAACAAGTTTCTCTCTGGTAAATTTCCACTCAATGAGCAGGCAGTACAGGCCTATTGTATGTCTGTAGTGGATGTATTAGGGGCTCGATCATGCGCCAGTTTATCTTTCTGCCACAAAGAACGTCTCTTTGATGTATATTTGTAGTAATTGAGTCTTTACGATGATATTATTTTAGTGTAGTTGTTTACAGCTCTCATGGTTATTGTCACAATAAAACATTGTTTACACAATCAATCACTAATATAGATGCCGAAGAAACGAAGAAAGTTACGAGTTGGCCCTTTTTCTATTGTCTTCTAAATCAATCAAATGTACAGCACTGCAGTAAAGGAGAAGTAGATCCAGCTCTCTACAGCCCAGTTCTGGTTTGATCCGGTTTCTAAGGGCTAGTTTACATGATATCAATGCGCCTAACGTAAAAGTGACGTCAACTATTTTTAACTGTTCAAAAAATAACAACGACATTTTGCTACTTGCTACGTGAGCTGAAAACACGCTACATGAATGGGAATGACTGTTGGGATAAATGTTGTGTTCTGTCGAAAGTACAAACACGGCTGTAGGGGCAGATTTGCTGTTCTTGTAAAAATGGCCGAATTCAGGTTTTTATGTAGGATATATATACACATGGTTAACTGCTTCATATTGTATTTCATTGCCTGTATAGATATGTCAATAGCGATGTCGTAACTCGAATAAATTCATAATCTTTCTCGGAATGGGGGACTATGTTTCCTCTCGGATGCATACTCCATGGCATACTCGCCCTGCCACCCATGGTATAATAACCGTCGCTTGCGCCATCTTCGATCAGAATTCACAGACTTTGCCTTGGGTGTGGTATGTAGCGGTATAGGGAAACTTTTGTTGCTCTATATTTTAGAGATTTAAATCGCTTTGAATGTTTATATATGTACATATATAAAGTATATGTATAGCTGTTTCAACGAGCTGAGTTTAATTGTATACGTCGTTATACTTTAGTTGGATTCAAGAGGCAACGTAGTTATTGTGACGTCACATTACGTGACTGTTGTAGGTTTTGTACTTGAGGTACTCAGATATTCTACATCCTAGATCAAACCTTGTGTTGTTCTGTACGGCTTAGAGTGGTCATTAGATGGCTGTATTGTGTATTAAGGAGTGTCTCTGACTACTTGAGTTAACAGCGTTAGCAAATCCAAACAAGGCGGCCTAGACAGAAGGCCTCAGTTAGCGCAGCATAGCGTTAGTCACCCTTAAAAACAAAACCCATTACACGGGTACGTAATTTTTTTGTAACGTTTCCATCGATAGAAGATGGGTATTAACGACTATTCGGAGGTGTTCGTAACGTCTTTAGAAACGTTATGTAAAGATCGCAAATCATGGCGACCCCCGTGACGTCGGGAGCCCTCGCACTGTAAAGGGTTGACCTCCAGCTGTAGAGGAGCTGTAGACGTGTCCGAGTCGACCGCTCTGGTCGAGCTGTGAGACGTCACCGCTGACCAAAGACCATCGGTAACATGTGCCGAGTAGACGAATGTAGATGACCTGTATAGACATGAGAGGATGGCTGCATTTGCACTCTTAACTCATGGGTTAATACAACGTTGGCAAGATGGGTGTCGTATCAAGTCACTGCTGATCGTGTTCAGATGAGTGCGGGTCGAAGCTACACATTGAAGAAAGCAATACAAGCTCATTTTAAGAAGTGCGTGCTTTGCCGAAGATGAATGCGTCATGGCGTTAAAAAAAAAAGATGATGGTAGCACGTCGAAGAATCAAGAGATTGGAGAGACCAGATATAGCATGGGCTTTATCTTCATTTCATTTTTTTTTTTTTCATCAACCTAGCGAAGACCGAATTTTTTTTTGTTTCACGACGGAGAAATGGACTGAGTTATTTTGAGGAAAGATGGACTTAGTTAATTGAAGATCCCAGGACCAGCGAGGCAGTAGGAAGCGGCAGGACCAGGCGGGGCACACACCAGGCAGGACCAGGAGGGGCACACACCAGGCAGGACCAGCAGGGGAGCGAGCCAGGCAGGACCAGGAGAGGAGGGGCACACACCAGGGCAAGCCAGAGGGGAGCCACACATGACGCAGCGGCAGCCGGGCGTACACCAGAGGGAGCCAGAGCCTCAGGGCAGGGTAGCGGCGCAGCATGGCCGCCGATGGAGCTGTGGTCCCAGATCAAGCCAGCCAGTGTTGAGCGGGTGCCAGCCAAAGAGCGGGGTGGGACAGAGCACAAGTGTCGTCTAGCTTCATGGCGTTAGCGCAAGCGTTGGGTTTGTATGTTTGGTATAGGTATCTGACCGAATCATCCACTTTATTCAATCATGTCTGGTTTTTGGAACACAATTTCTCGCACAGCTTTCTCTTCCTTTTTCAGGCAAGGCGTGTAAAGTGTTTGTACCCCCGTCGGGCCTCCGGTTGTGCGCGGACTTGAGTGGTGTCAGCTGTGATGAGTGCCGTGGTAGTGTGCTGGCGAGACGACCCGCTTAAGGACTTCCCATCCCCGTGTGGTCAGATGTAGTCCCTCCGCCGGAAGGGAAGGGAGTCTCGTTTAATAGGACGCCCCCCAAGATGTTGTCTGCGTTCCCGTGTGAGAGTGGATGGTCTGCCGTGCGGCCGCTTTGACGTGTGTGTTCGACAACCCACCAGTGACGGCCCGTCGTTCGGTGCTGAGCAGCGACTACCAGTTAAATTGAGCAGTGAGTTGAGTGCATGAAATGTACTTGTGGATGTACCAATCCTAAAAATGTCAGTCATTTGCTGCAGCATAATAGTCATTTTAGTATACACAAGACGCAACATTTGAAGTTGGTAGTCATTGTTTGCAGTTGTGTCATGGGGCGGGGGTGGGGTCAAACGTATGTGGAGTTTTTCTTTTCACAGGCCTACTCCTCTAAAGCCGACCATCGAAAGAAAGAACCCCTTCGTATCCGCCTGTAATCAAATCCGGGCCCCGCCAAAGTAACTTATAGCACAAGCGGAGGATGGGATCAGGTGGAAACCACTGCATTAAAAGGGATGTAGGAAGGTATTTGGTGCTGCTAATATCTGCCAAATGATTCAACCATTCCAAGAATAAGTACAGACCCCTCTTTTGTTCTCTGGGTTCCTCTAGTATATGGGTTCCTCTGTGTGGGTGGGGGGGGCCTTAACCCATCTCTTCCTAGATTTCACAGCCTCGCGCTAAAGATCCAAATGCTGCACATTCTCCCAGGTGAACAGCACCGGGTTCGGGTGGCCACTTCTTCCTGCAGCGTAGTGACTCCCTGCATATCAAACTAGACGTCCTGGTATAGCAGGAGATAATTTGTTTTCCTTGATTGGTAACATGTCCCTTTTTTATGGCATTTGAATGTCGAATATTTTGAAGTTGCATTTTGGGTTCTCGGGGAGGGGCTGCTTATTTGTGACTCTTGCAGATAGTTTTGTCCAACCCCCACAATGCGAAACCTTCTGATGTCCACATCTACTAAGGAGGAATGCCTTCGCGTTCAGGCCTGTGGTATTTAAATGTCTTCAGAGGCAGTTGTGCATTTCATCCTATTGTAATTATTGAGGGTCATTTCCAGTTCATTATTGTGGGCAGTAATGTGGTTGTAGCTCTGTTTTGGTAAATGGCGGGTGGGATTTTTGTGCGGGATGGGCGCTTTTCCTTTTTTGTTTCCCCTTGCATTTTCAGTGTGCTGTCCTGTGTGCTTTCCAATACTCGAGACCACCAGGAGCTCTCCTGAGTTATTGTATGTAAAGGTTTTACTTGCGCTTCATACATCACGTAAGGTCCCATAATGTGTTAACATTCTTTTTAACATTCTTTTTAAAGCTAATTCCTTCATTGCACTTCCTTTGCAATTAGTTGCAATGCCTTGTATTGATAATACAATGAGTGAACTATATGTAAAGGATTTATTTTAATATTGCGTAATAAATGCATAGCTTGTTGTGAATGAATACTGTTCTGGTATGCATTTGTTTTTTGGGGGGGGGTACTGGCCTACTGGGGGAGCTTTTCTTGTGCTTTTTCAGGTATGACTAAAGCTGGGAACTTTGTAGCGCACGGATGTGACCTGGGCTTGATGGCGGCTTTATCAAAGTGGAAATTGATGGCAGATAAGTTGAATCCATCAAATGCTGATGTCTACAAAGTAGAACGTCGTTTATCCCAGATGGGACGCATACAACTTGAATGGGCTCCGACCCATGATTGGTCTTGATAACGTCTACACATGGAAAGTAGAATTTGCACTCTTGTGCATTCTTAAAAGCAAGTCTCTTGTGATAACGAAGGTTTGATGGAACTTCATTGATTCTGACTTTATCTGAAGTAAAGCATTCAATGTTTAGGTAAGGATAACAATTGTCAGTTCTATTATATTGTGGGTGGGTGGCCGGGGTGGTTCCTGTTTGCCTTTTTGATCCTGCAGAATTGCCCAAGGAGGAAAGAAATCTACCTAGGAGACCAGCCCCTTGCGTTTGGCCCGACATACAAAATGAAAAGCACCAGGAAATGGAAAGGTCGTCTTTTATCTGTTTAGCTGCCTGCTAGTCCTCAGCCACTGGCCCATGCGCAACTGTGCAAGTGGCAGGTTCAACTATTGTAGAGCTGTTTCTTATCGCGCAACTGTGCGAATTCTTCCAAATTGAAAGTGGCTGGGGAAAGCTGTGCAATGCACAGCCGAAATTTGGCTTGATATGCAGCGCAAATGTGCTGCTTGGTCTGTTGTGGTTTGCTTTGTCTGGGCGTATCCCTGCACTTTTCTCTTTACAGAAGTCTGTGCCGAGAATGGTTCGTGCACGAGTGAAGTCCTCTCACCTGGAGCGCGTAGTAAGGTGTTGGTTCCAACTTTCAAATTGTGTCAAAACGACCTTTTAGTACGGTAGACTGATGCTTTGAGCATCCTGAACTGGCCTTGTTAACCGAAACTCTTAAATTACAAACAATGCTTTACTGGCATATTCCTCTTTGGCCTTGGGGCCCTATTGCTTTCCATCTTAAAACGTAAGATGAATAGAACTCTACATCTTTGAGTCTTGTGTGGTGGGTGTTTTGTGTAGGTCACCTTCTGTTTCAGAGTACTCTCGTCTGTCCACTCCAATCTCGCCTTCCTCTGAATGCAAAGCCATCTGTGAAGCTGTCGACAAAATGTGTGTGACGCCTGAATGAAGTACCAACCCCCCGTGCTTGAGCTTAAACCAACCCGAACGCCCGACCTTCGCAGCGGTTCCCCTCTCTCCATGTGCTGTGTGTCTGTGTGCCTGTGTTCTTCCCCCTTGGTTTCTCAGGTTAAATTACTCTAGCTAAATTGGGCATCTGGGATGGCCTAACCATGTGGAACACTGAATCCAGTAACATTCAGATCAAGAGCACCGAGCTTGTCTTGCAAATTCAGCGTCTCTTCAGGGTCATTGGTTTGAGTTAAGTAAAATTGGTTCCCCTAATTTATGTTCTTAACCTGGCTTTAATGTGTTGTCTTAGCCATTGCATGCACATCATTTCTGCATAACATTTTGATGACATAAAACACAACAATGTTAGTCTGCAGTGCAGTAGAAATGGCCGGGGTTTTGGGGAGGGGCAACACTTTCTCTCTTTTTCAGATTTCGCCACAATCGACTTAAATCACTACTGAGCAAGGCGACTTAACGTCCTCAAGGGAGTCGTGGGAAGATTTGCGAGTTTGGTCCACCAGCCTGTAGCATAAAGCCTTAATTGTCTCAAGGAGTTGCGCAACGCTGAGGAAGAGTAGCCTGCAGTGTCGAGTTGTGCGTCGGCCCGGTAAATGACCATAACAATACAATCTCATACTTGATGAGCATTGGGGAAAATACTGGGTTTGTTTGTGTGTGTGTGTGCGTGTTTTTTTTTTTTGGGGGGGGGGGGGGTCGCATAAATTGTTGTCCCTGTTTTCTTTCCATTACAGCCACACGTTACCTCATCTACCAGCACGAATGGTCGGTGTGAATCTGGACGGGGTGCCGAGTCAGATTTTGGGGAAATGTTGGACCCAAGTATTGTCTCAACACATTGAGTTGTAAACATGATGACATGTCAGGTGTGCAGTGTCTCTGGGAGAGTGGGGCGGGGGAAACCTCTTTTCTTCTTCTAGTTTCAGCCTCGCGTCCGATTGAAAGTCCTCGGGTGGTGACCGATAGTAGATATGACCAGACGCTCGGGGTTTTCTTTTCCTGGGGGAACAATCTCTTTGCAGGTTGTTCCTCCAGGTTTTGCTTTTAGCCCTTAACAGCAACACAAAAAAAAAGCAAAAGACTCCGGTGGTGGCACTCCTGATGATCAGGATGGGGTTCGATTCCCTGCGGTGTCTTGCTTTCCTATTTGCTGTTAATAAACAAGTAACAATAGTGTAACAAATGTTTACACTAGAGGCAACAATGGTGGGTCAAATTGAATCGAGTCATAATGAAGAACTGAAGAGTTGTGCTTAACTTTGGCGGGGTATCATCTGGCTATTGAGTCCAAACTAAATTCTACGAATGGAAACATCCCCACCCATTAGACTGATTTGAACTTGAAGTTGATTTAGCTAACATTGGCTTAACTACATAATGTTTTGACAGGGGAGATGGGTAACACAAATCATACATTTGCTCATTGACTCTTTCTCAAGATTGGTTGTGGCTGTTGCATTTAAATTGAGAGCTTTTTCTCTACCTGTGTCAGAGGGAGAGGGATGAGGCCAATTGAAAACCTGCACTAACTTGCCACTTGTCTAAAAAAAAATAATTGAGTAAAGTCAAGAAGATAACTCCCCAAGCCATCAACCCAGGATTTTGTTGTCTTCCTTATTGATATTGAGAAAATGGCTGGTGTCGGGTTCTGTGAGTGACATCACTCGCCGAGTCATCTTGTCCCTGGTGTCCAGGTGGGGCCTGGTTGCCTGCCTTTACCTACCATGTCACACACACGTTGCTGGCTGGCCCTCTGGATATCCCTGGTGTTCTTCCATGTTCCCTGCTGAGCCTCCATATCCCATCGACCCGTCACATACTGGCTGATCACCCGGACCTCCCTGGAGTGTGACCACACGCCCCTCACTTGACTTCATGTTCTTTGCTGTATTCTTATTATAGGCTGTCATTTTGTGGCCTGGTCAGTCCATATGCTTTGCTGAACTTGGGCTACATCTGGACTTGCTTTAAGCGCTATAACTATCCTTCCCCACTGCTATAAAGTTATTGTTATTGTGTTTAGATGGCATCTGAGGCACTTTGAGACTAAATGTAATAAAAGACTATACAAGACTTCATTCGCTGTTTTATTGCACTTTGAAATTAATACTGAAGGGACGTTTTTTAATGAGACTGAGAGAACACTTTACAATAGACCAGGAAGGGAACATAGGGGTGTCATATGTCCTACGAGGCTGCCACATTGGTTGGGTAAACGTAGGTAGGAGGTAGGGCTGCAAAATACTAATCGATTAAGAAATAATTGCGATTGTATTTA
The DNA here is from genome assembly GCA_027123175.1 of Urophycis cirrata. Classification (NCBI taxonomy): domain Eukaryota; kingdom Metazoa; phylum Chordata; class Actinopteri; order Gadiformes; family Phycidae; genus Urophycis; species Urophycis cirrata. The sequence continues at coordinate 4,341,253 of JAOPUH010000002.1, forward strand.
AGAGCTGGGCATCTGACTCACTAAGCATACACACTAACACTATACTATACTATAACACTAGCAGCATATTACTATGCTGGCGACGTATATGTAGCGGAACCAAGTTTGCCGGGGAACGGTTTACACGGATCCATGCCTGTGTCACAAAGCTAGTTCCCTGCCTCAAGTTTTCTATGCAGTTGTGTTTGAGTCTTTGATGCTGTCTGAGGAAAAGAGATGTGGTCCTTTTTTGCTAGGGATCCGGTCAAAGACTTTGCTTATGAAATTTTACCAGACACCCAAGAAGCATCCGGATTATGGACACTTCATCGGGGAAAACGAAAGGTAAAGGAAAGGCGAGAATGCCGCTGTTACTCGAAGAAGATGCCTTACCATCTAGCTAGCCAGCTTAGCTTTCTCTAGCTCGCTTCTGTCGCGGAGGCCTTTCTGCTTTACTTTTGCATTGCTAGACGAATAATATGACTCTTGTGTCATGGCTCTACCTAACTTGCACATTCTTTCCTACTGTTATTTCAATGAATATCCCTATAGTTCTTGTCTGCCAGAATGGTGATCATAGATAACAGCCGGCGAATTTACCAAGTAAAATGATCGCAAACACCACAGCAGAGGCTTTGTTTACGCCGATAGGCTGACACGTATTACTCGCCACGTCACCCCCTGTCATAGTTACATTCCTCTAATTGCATGAAACAATGGCTCACTTAAGTCACATGAAATGATCGAGACTTATGTGCTTTTTAATGTTGAAATGTATTGCTTCTTACACCATGTACCAATGGCGGCACTCACACAGACGTGACCTGACGTCGCATTGCTTGGCCCCTACATAGTCGCATTAAGCAAGGCCAGCATCACTGCTTGAGAAAACTATTTTGTATGTATGTATGATGTATTCACACACTGTAAATAACATGTATGCCCATTGCTATTATCGTTCATAAGCAGTTGTCTTCTATCTGCGCTATGACTGGCACGTTGAACATTTGTTTTTCAGTCATATATGTTTTGATGGCATTGTCATACCCCTGCAATGATCCTGTTTTTAGACGAACGGAGAGCCAGTGTCCGTCTTTGTGTACGAGGTAGCCCAAGGAACCGATCAGCAGACTCAGCTTGCCAAGGCTGCCTTCAAACGCATGAAGACCCTCCGCCACCCTAACATCCTGGCCTATGTCGATGGATTGGAGGTGGGTGTCTGTATCTGTGTCTTTGATGTATTTTGAAATAGTCTCAACACTACATCCACATATTTTGTGAACTGGAAGCATTCATGAGTAGAGTCTTTTTTCCTCCACACTACTCCTCAGACAGAGGTGACACAGAGCTTGCCCAGGTATAGGGTAATGTCTGGTAGAGTGCAAATATGCTTGTTTTGAATGTTTAGTGTGCTGGAGAACCTAGAGACTAGTCCTCCCCTCATATCTGTACAATCATGATTGAAAATCATGATTGTACAGTACATTGTAAACAATGTACTAAGAATGATGTCATAGTTTCTGAATGATCGACGGGTTGAAGCTCAGCAGACTATTTTAAATAGTTTGTCTAGAGCCATCGGGTGCATGTGGTGGCTGTGGAGCACCTTCAGGTCATTATATTGGCAGCGTTTCCCAGCCTAATGAAGAGGTTACGTTGCGCTATGCTCATCATACGCAATGTTCGGTGGCCCCGGTGGAGCCGAGGGGAAACGGGCCTCAAACGTTTTGTACTGCTGAACTGTGTCTCTGCCGCTGCGCCCGCAGACGGAGAAGAGCCTGTACCTGGTGACGGAGCAGGTGACTCCACTGGCCGTCCACCTGAAGGCCCAGGCAGAGAAGGGCACGTCTGGGGAGCTGGAAGTGTCCTGGGGGCTCCACCAGATTGTGGTGAGGAGATGCACCTTTGTTTTTTTTGCACGTGCGCCCTCGTGCACACGACTCAACAGAAATGGGCCCCGATGTAAATGTGCCCCCCCTTTTTTTTCCTGCATCTCTGATTGCTTTTCCACCTTTTATTAACGGCGCACACTCTTATGTGTGACCACACAACACGGCGATTGGGGCAACACCGGGTATATTCCTGTCGGTTTTCAGTGCCTATAGCCTCATGCGCTGCTGCTGAAGTGTTGGTCCTCTGCTGAGCCTGTTTCTTTGGAATGCTGTTTGCTCCCCCCCCCCCCCATAGAAAGCGCTGAGCTTCCTGGTCAACGACTGCCACCTGCTCCACAACAACCTGGGCGTCTGGGCCGTGTTTGTGGACCGTGCCGGGGAGTGGAAGCTGGGGGCCCTGGACCACGTGGCCTCAGAGCAGGGGGACCCCGGCGCGGCCCCCCTGCCCCCGCCCAAGGCGGTCTACCCGGACATGGAGAAGTACGACCCCCCAGAGACCCCCGGCAGCGGCGGCACAGAGAAATGGTGAGATGGAAAACATGTTTTGTTGCAACGGTGTTCATCGTTTATGTTATTTGAAATATCCCGAGCCAACTAGGGCAGGTTGGGCATTTGACGGGCAGGCAGTAGTTGTGGGAGCGGCAGTAGCTCAGTGGGTAGAGCGGGTGGACAGAGCGGGTCGTCCGCTAACTGGAGGGTCGGCGGTTCGATCCCCTTGATCCCCCCTCCTCCAACTGTCCACATGTCGAACCCCACAAATGCCCCCTTTACCCTTTTTTAGTTGTGTGTGGCTCTGCAGAGTTTTCCATAGCGAGACTGATAGATTTGGAAACCCTTAATTTGGGCAGACACTTAGTGTTGGACTTGGCCGGTCTATCGCCGGGCGTGGTTGCTGTATGATCACCACTCGCACCGCGACGGTCACTGAACACACTTGTTCGCAGGGCCGGGGAAGTGTGGCGTCTGGGATGCTTGATTTGGGAGGTTTTTAACGGACCGCTGCCCCGCGCCTCGTCTCTCCGCTCTCTAGGAAAGGTAGGAAAACTGAATGAAAAGATTTCAACTCCTCGTCTTTTCCACAGGGGTCATACAGTATCAACGTACATGTGAGCGTATGTAAATGGATAATGGCATAGCAAGCATTGCTGGAAATTCCTTTTTATGTTGTACAGTAAAGGGATTTCCATGACCTTTTTAGTCAGTTATCATTGAAATGTTGTCTGTTGCAGTCTGTTTTTGGGGTTCTCCACTTTTGATGTTCTATGACTATAACTCACCTCAAGGCTATTGCTTAATGTATTTCGATTAGAGATCATGGGATTTATGACAAAGTCCTTTCTGCAGAACAAAGAGGAAGTGCTTCCTTTCGTGTTGTAGCGCGTTTCTTTTCCATGGAGAAGAATCCGTTTCTAGCTGTTATAAGAGTCTGTAAAAAAAATCTTTTGTATCCATTGATGTTGTCCTTTGTAAGTCGCTTTGGATAAAAGCGTCTGCTAAATGTAAATGTAGATCAAGTCAAATAACCAAACCTCATGCTTCACTTTAAGCTTTACTTAAAGCAAAAAGTTAGATTTCAGTGTTTTTATGTGCTGGTATCAAGATAGGTATTCACTGTGACCTTTGAACTCCTAGGTCCCCAAGCTCCTGGTCCCCCACTACTGTGAGCTGGTGGGGGCCAACCCCCGGGCCCGCCCAAACCCTGCACGCTTCCTCCAGAACTGCCGGGCCGCCGGCGGCTTCCTGAGCAACAGCTTTGTGGAGAGCAACCTCTTCCTGGAGGAGATCCAGGTACATGCACACACACGCACACACACACACACACACACACACCTTCAGATGCACGCATGTTTATGTAGTATACAACATGTATTCTTGGAGTATAATGTGAGTGAGTGGAGAGCTGGGCCACTCTATCAACATATAATGCTCCATATTGTCTAGCATTATGGATATTGTATGGGTGGTATTGATACGCTTGAATACCCCAATGATGAGTCAGGACACACAAGAATGTCAAAGTGTCCTTGAGCAAGACACTGAACCCCAACTTGCTCCCCGGGCGCTGAACCTAGCAGCCCACCGCTCCTATGTACCAGAGGATGGGTCAAATGCAGAAGAACAAATTTCGTTCCCATATCTAAAGAAAAGACAGAGAATGACCAATAAAGAGTCTGAAAGGTCCTCTCCTCTCTTCTTCATGTCCTTAGATTAAGGAGCCGGCCGAGAAGCAGCAGTTCTTCCAGGACCTCAGCGACAACCTGGACTCGTTCCCGGAGGACTTCTGCAAACACAAAGTCCTGCCACAGCTCCTCACCGCCTTTGAGTTTGGCAACGCGGGCGCCGTGGTCCTGACCCCCCTCTTCAAGGTAACCCCATTTAATAACACACTTGGGTATTTGGTATTTGGTTATTTCCCCCCGAATGTTGTCTTAGAGCAGGGCAGCAGTAGCTCAGTGGGTAGAGCGGGTGGACAGAGCGGGTCGTCCACTAACCGCAGGGTCGGCGGTTCGATCCCCTTGATCCCCCTCCTCCTCCAACTGTCCACATATCGAACCCCACAAATGTACTGATCGTAAGTCCCTTTGGACAAAAGCGTCTGCTAAACGCCCCCTTTAGACCATGGTGTCCCGGGTGAAAGGTTGGCTGTGGGCACACCAAAATGTCCTCTTCATCTCGCTCACCAAGACAAACATGCCACAAAGGCGATGTAAAATGGCGCAGTTGTTATTTTGATGAGGAACTGCTTCCTTTGGTGTTGTAGCGCGTTCCTTTTTCCATGGAGAAGAATCAGTTTCTAGCTGTGATAAGAGTGGTAAGAGTGAGAAGAGCTGCCAAAGAAATCTTTTTGTATGCACTGATGTTGTCCTTTTGTAAGTCGCTTTGGATAAAAGCGTCTGCTAAATGTAAATGTAAACGGAATGTTGAGACATTATGAAACAACTGCAAAGCTGTATTGAGCAAAAAATCGATCCAAATTTAAGTGCACATGAAACCAGTATTCCCAGATGAAGAACTCTTATACAACGGGCAAATGGCCCTGCTTTTGTTCTCCTAACCTCCTCTGTGTGTCTCTCTTTCTCGGTCTCCCACTCTTTCTCTGCCAGGTGGGCAAGTTCCTGTCAACAGAGGAGTATCAGCAGAAGATCATTCCGGTCATCGTGAAGATGTTCTCCTCCACCGACCGGGCCATGAGGATACGTCTTCTGCAGCAGGTACTGGAATGAATGAAAACCATTGTATCCATTGCTATGCTTCTGTTGTTGTTGTTGTTGTTTTGTCCAAACCATACACCATTTTGTTTGACACCAGTCCTACTTAATAGTGGAACTTAATGTACAGTATATGTTTGGATGTAGCCATACATACACTTACTTGAATGGAGAATGTTAAATCCATTTCACCCCTACTTGATATTTACTACAATACGAAAACACTCCTGTCTTTCCGCTGATGTGAAGGACTGTGCTGGATGTTTTTGCTTTGACTGAACCTACCCTTTCATGGAACTCAAATTGCTATTACTGGTTGAAACCCGCAAGATGCCGCGAGCCTCTGCATGTTTTGTTACCCCCCCCCCTTTCCCCTTTCCCCTGTTTCTCCCATAGTGTTGTGGACTAAAGTGTGTCTCCTTGTGTTTCCTGCTCCTCCTCCCCATCAGATGGAGCAGTTCATTCAGTATCTGAACGAGGCCGCCGTCAACTCCCAGATCTTCCCCCACGTGGTCCACGGCTTCACCGACACCAACCCCGCCATCAGAGAACAGACCGTCAAGGTAGGACACTGCGCCACCACGAGCTACAATGGGGGCTTCTCTTCTGTCGTGAGTGGCCGTGTGAGCACTCTCTTCACCCATCCATCCACCCGGGGATCCTGGCCCTCCCGTGTGTCCGATCAGGGCCATGGAGCGCAGGATGAACCCGCAGTGTCAGCCATTCTGTCCATAGTTCAGGTTTTTTGTTTTGTGAAATAATATCATGTATTAGAACTGCTTTTACACAATTATATAGTATAGTAGTGTAATGCATCATTCTAACAGTATCATGTTCTGTGGATTGGGTTAGTAAGAGGGCTGGCTAATCATAGCTTTTGTTTTGGGACTCTCATGTCATAGTACCTCTCTGTCTTATCCAAGAGAACCCCTAATCATTCCTTTGATCCAAACTTGTTTAAAGCAACACACGTTCAACGGTATAAATGCTTTTCCATCCTCCATTTTATTCAACATTCTCCTGCCTGTGTGTGTGTGTGTGTGTGTGTGTGTGTGTGTGTGTGTGTGTGTGGTTGTGTGTGGTTGTGTGTGTGCGCGTGCGTGCGTGTGTGCGTGTGCGCGTGTGCACGTGTGTATGTGTGTGTGTGTGTCCCAGTCAATGCTGCTGCTGGCCCCCAAGCTGAACGAGGCCAACCTCAACCAGGAGCTGATGCGCCACTTTGCCCGGCTGCAGGCCAGGGACGAGCAGGGGCCCATACGCTGCAACACAACCGTCTGCCTGGGCAAGATCGCCCCCTACCTCAACCCCGCGGTAGGCATGCTGCCCTTAACTGCCGTCATGAGCGACTGAATCAGCCCAGGTGGGATCTGCTGCTGTGAAACGCAGTCCGCTTTGGACCAGTGTGAAATTTGCACCAGTGTGAAATATAACTGTGTGTTATGTCTGAAGGTCTCAAACGAATGTCTCGCAAATTGTGTATCAACAAGGCAATGCAGCGTGTGGCTACTGCCTTGCCTTAACAATATCATGAAAAGGGTTTAGATCATACGGCACTGTGGTCATTCGTTTGTTGACCAAACAAAAATGGCTTGGGGATAAAGGACATTTTTAGCAGGTAAGTCATGTTCTAAAGACTGGATATCGGACAATATTTCACACTTTGTGAAACACAATCGTGTTTCACATGCAGAAATATGTGTGAAACATTAACCAATGTGTAAAGGAGACTGAAGGTCAGTTGACATCAGACACATAACAAATGACAAACGAACAAGCAAGGGAAAAAAAACAAACCAGTCAATCGTGTCAGCTATCAGTTACAATGCAAATTTGCGCCATTTTCCAGTAAGAATCGTAGCAGTGATAAAAGACGGATGGAGTCCACCCTCATATAGTGCAGTAAAGGTCAGCTTCTCCTCCATCCTTTCTGGAGGCGCCCTCTGATAGGCTTATGTGACTCAACATATATTCCAAATGCAAGACGCAGTCTGAGATGAACTAACGGTTGGTCAGACTGATGTCTAAGTCGGCTGTGCAGGGTTATTGGTTTGATGCTGAATAAGTAAGCATCATCAACTATTACCTGCTCCTTATTGATCTGTTTATTACCACAAATCGCTTCATATAACAGCATGTCCTCAATGAGTATTGCACTGCAATCTGTGTATGTTGCTGTCCCTGTGGTATTATTTTATACTGCCTTTAGGCGCGTACGTGCGTGCGTGCGTGTGTGCGTGCGCGTGCACCACTAATGCACATGTATTGATTGCTGCGTGGTCTTGCTCCTTCGGTCCTGATCTTCTCCCCAGACCCGCCAGCGTGTGCTGATCTCGGCCTTCTCGCGGGCCACCAAGGACCCCTTCCCCGCCTCGCGCTCGGCTGGCGTGCTGGGCTTCGCCGCCACCAACAGCTACTACAGCCTGGCGGAGAGCGCCGCGCGCATCCTGCCCATGCTGTGCACGCTGACCGTCGACCCCGAGAAGAACGTGCGGGATCAGGTGAGAGGGAGGGAGGGAGAGAGAGAGGGAGAGAGGGAGAGAGAGGGAGAGGGAGAGGGAGAGGGAGAGAGAGGGAGAGAGAGAGAGAGTGAGAGAGAGAGAGAGAGAGTTTGAGAGAGTGTTAGAGAGATAGATATATATTGATAGAGAGAGA
>JAOPUH010000002.1:4378677-4389997 GCA_027123175.1 Urophycis cirrata
CATGTGCAGACTGACGGGTAGCGTGTTTCCGCCGTTTGCTCCATGCAAACGCTAACCAAATCCTGAACCAAATCCTGAACCAGATCCTGGCAGAGTAATGCTGACGTGGTTAACGTTAAAACATGCACAAGCGTTGTCCACGAGATGGGAGCACCATCTGTGGAAAGGCAATCCAAACTAAAAAATCAACTGCAATTTACCAGAAGCCATCGCTTGTTCACTGGGTTATGCAAGTGCACTGACACTCACACAACCCACGGAGAAAGGTCTGCTCTGACGGTCTCTTTCTTTGGTGGTCCCGACCACACTTTAAATGCTCCCTGTGGTCACAAGCACAGTCAGGCTCACTTCCTAGTAATTGGTTCACTCTCTTTCATCCATGTGTCACACATGAACACGATCGCCACGTGATGCTTGGTTTCCCATGGTCCAACTGTTTTCTTCCATCTTGTGGTCCTCTCTTCGCGCACCTCCTTGTGGTGCTGCAGATCAAGCGGCCTTACTTCCACGTCAAGCCCCTGGACCGTGTTCAGCTGCGCGCCTGGCACACCTACCTGGACTGGGAGGTGGCCCAGCTCACCGCAGACACCGCGGACCCCAGCCAAGGTGAGGGGACGAGGGCCTTCAGTCAGTCAGTCTTTTGGGTGTCAGTGTTTGGTGCTGTGACGGACTTGACCATCACATGACGGCGGCAATGGGGATGCACAGGAATGTCATGTGGACTGAGAATGTGGTTTTGAGCGTAACAATATGCTCGTGTTCACTCATCAAGAATGGCTGAGCGGGGAAAGTAAAGCAAACGCCACACCAAAGGAGCCCAGTCAGGAAGGCCAGGAGGAGGAGGGGTCAGAGGTCACGCCGGCAGCTCAGGAGACGCCGGAGAGTAGCACCGTGGTCGCTGTCGCTGCCGCCGCCGCCCCCGCTGCTGCTGTCGCCGTCGACGACCACAGGGTTCGCATCCTGTTTGAGCGCTGCCTGATCGCCTGCGCACTCTATGAGGAGTTCTGGACCCGGGTAAGGATTATGTGGTGTCGCATCAGGACAAACGTGAACCTCTCCTTTAGAAGACACGCCTTCTTCAAAGCTGATCCCTCTGGCATGTCTGAACATTTTTCCAGATTCCCACAAACACATCAAAGTCAAAGTAGCTTTATTGTCAATTCCTTCACATGGCAAGACATACAAAGCAATCGAGAGGACGTTTCTCACCCTCCCACAGATAAAGTGCACAGGCACACCATGCAGGACAAGACATTCCTAATGCTAAAACTAAAGTAAACAAATTCCGTTAAATGACGTTCAGGGCTGTCATGCAACATCTGTATCTGATTTCCATCTGTACGGCGCTCGCCCGCTGTCTCAAAATGGCGGCCCGCGTGCCACAACAGAACATCTGGCTGCCGATCGGCTCGCGGCGCGCGGTGGCTGCGCGTCACGGGGGCTCATCTTGTGCTTTGCCCGCAGTACGTCCAGTACCTGGAGCCCCAGAGTGTGGAGGAAGCGCGGGCCGTGTACCGCCGCGCCTGCCTGGTGCACCTGACCCACAAGCACACCATCCACATGCACTGGGCCACCTTCGAGGAGCGGCACGGTGAGGGCCAGCGCCCGGCAACACCGGCTTCCTCTTCAGATTCCAACCGAAAGGCAACTCATGGAAGGGCCTGCTGCAGTCCTATTGTGTAGCTCAGGGGCTATACTTCATTTGATGTCCCTTTTAAATATTCTTTATAGATGCAACAAGATTAACATTGATTCTGTTCCAAGATGATCAGTGACGCTAGTTACACTGGCACCTCAACTGAGGTCCAGCATTCATGTCTATTTTAAAGCACAAGTGACCATCCTTCTGTATGCTTTATACTGTGCAGTACATGGAAAAGAAACAGCAGAATTCATACCCTCCCTCCCCACAGGGGACCTTCCCGAGGCCCGCCGCGTGCTGGAGGCCCTGGAGTCCACCCTACCGGGATTGGCCGCCGTCCGGCTGCGCAGGGCGGGCCTGGAGAGACGGGCGGGCCAGCTGGACCAATCGGAGGCCCTGCTGCGGGACGCAGTGGGCGAGTCCCGGGAGAAGCCGGCGCTGCACGCCTTCTACTCCATCAAGCTGGCGCGCCTGCTGCTGAAGCTGGGCCACAACCCCAGCAAAGCCCGCGCTGTGCTGCACGACGCCCTGGAGCTCAGCCCGGTAACCCCACCTGCTGCCCTGTTAGCCCCATCTGTGCCCTGTTAGCCCACCTCCGCCCTGTTAGCCCACCTCTGCCCCGTTAGCCCACCTCTGCCCCATTAGCCCCACCTGCTGCCCCGTTAGCCCCACCTGCTGCCCCGTTAGCCCCATCTCTGCCCTGTTAGCCCACCTCCGCCCCGTTAGCCCACCTCCGCCCCGTTAGCCCACCTCCGCCCCGTTAGCCCACCTCCGCCCCGTTCGCCCCATCTCTGCCCTGTTAGCCCCATCTCTGCCCTGTTAGCCCCACTGCTGCCCTGTTGGCCTCACCTCTGCCCTGTAACCCCACGCCCGCCCTGTTAGCCCTTTGGGTCATGTGAAGTGTCATGCGAGGAACAGAAAATGACGTCGAATTTCATAGCAGGCCAGCCTTGTCCGGCTACGTGCGTGGTAGCAAGAAGTTGTGATCGCAAGGCTTTAGCACTGCTCTTTCTTCCATGTGTCATGAAGCTGTAAAGGGTTGCCAGCAGCTGGCTGCCTTGTTGGGAGCTAGTCGAGTCATCTGAGGAGTCTAGTGGATGTGCCCATTTGCAACCCATTTGCGGTCGACTTTACACCAAATTGAATCACATTAGAATGCGATTTTGAATGGGTAATTTTCTCTTGAAGTGGCAGCGTCTTTCCCCGTGCTCTGAATGGAGAGCTCGCCACGAGTTGCCTCACCAGTAAAGGTGACACGTTGTCGCCTGCAGGACAACGGCAAGCTGTACATGAACCTGCTGGAGCTGGAGGCGTCCGGGGACCCCCGCACCGCGGCCGGGGCGGTGCAGGAGTGCGTGACCCGGGCTCTGGCGGCGCCGCTCTCGCCGCGCACCAAGATGGCCTTCTCCCAGAGGGGCATGCAGTACGCCGAGGACTACGGCACCTCCATCCAGAGGTCGGACGGCCGCTCGCTTTCGCATGAATTACGCCCTTTTTTTTTTTCAGTCGGCTGCCATTTGGGCGCCCGAGTGATGCGTCACCGCCTCCGCTTTCCAAACAAACATTTGGATCGGCGTGACGCATTTAAAGTGTGAAATAATTGCATCATTTTGGAACAAGAATATTTTCATAATAAGACAATTAAATTGCAGTCTATTGCAGGTGAGAAAACCCACAATTTCCTGTGTTGGCTGCGGTCTGTTGCGTTGGATTAATATGAAGCCCTGCATTCTTGGAGCATAAACAAAGCCCCCCACGTAAAGAATCTACATCTTTTTATATTACCCCCCCCCCCCCCCGCAGTGTGCTGGCCATCTACCAGGACCACCAGAGGCTTCTGAAGGAGCTGAACCCCAAGAAGAGGAGTGCTGAGAACGGGTGAGAGAGAAGGGAGGAGCATTCAAACATCTGTAATGATGCACTTCTGCATTGTGCATGTCTGATGAGATTCATTTAGAATTTTGAAGTGAAGAGGTCATAAAGGTCATACATAGAGTGGACATGGAGCCGTTTTACATGCTACATTTGAGCAATCCAATTTGTAGCCAATCGTGTAATGGGATTCCACTGATTGGTTGACAGGGACGACGAGATGGAGAAGCTGAGCAAAGCTGACGACGGCTCTGCTATCGCCGTGGGGCAACAAGTCCCGCCCACCATGCCCCATGTCCCCATAACCACACCCCCTCCCCCTGTGATGGGCAGTGACGCCAGTGCCCAGGGGACCTACGGGGCATACAGCAGCTGGTACCAGGTATGCAAAGAAAGACTAAAGCCACCATTAAGCCTTTAAAAAGTAGCCTGACCAGTAGCACTCGTCAGGCTTGATTGTTTAAACAAGATAGGGGGGTTATTTCCGCAACACAAAGATGGCGCTTACTTAAGATTCTGGTTCTCGTTGCAGCAACCCCAGTACGGAAGCTACGGTTACCAGAACACCTGGAACTACAACCAGGGGTACTACCCACCCAGCTAAGCAGCAGCAGCAGCCGCAGCAGAGTGGGGGTGGGGGGGGCAGGGGGACCAAGAGAGGCGTGACACCCCCCAGAGGACGCAGGAAGCAGCCCTTAACCCCACACGCACCCTTTTCCTTTCTGCTGGAATCAACAGAATGGTGGCTAACGTAGCCGAAGCTGCCACTCGTCATCCCCTGTGGTTGATCCAGAAGATGGAGGAACAGGAACGAGAGCGAGAATCACAAAGGACACGTGGCCGCGCAGGCTCCCTGCATACAGTGTTGTCTGGGGGGGGGTGGGTTACCAAACAACACGCATGCGGTTCACCCTTGACAGTTTGCGTTAGCCTTTTTCATTGGGGAAAAAAAACAAACCTTTTTAGATTTGCATCTGCCCTGGCTGACATGTCCGCCGGTGTCTTTTAATTTGTATTTAAGAAGTCCCTCCTGTTGCCTCTTGGGTTTTAATCAAAACTATTTTTGTATGTAATTGCTACACCGTCGGCTCTCTCCAGCCCCTTCCATCCACATTGTAACGCTGTCCATGGTATATTCAGCCATACAAACGAGTATGATTGGTGTACCGCATCATTCCACAGACGAGGCCAGCCGTTTTGGTTGTGTGTTCTTCCAATGTATATAAAGGTGTTTTATAGTGTGTCACATTAAGGGCGTTTCAGTCGTGTCGAGTTTCTCCGAAGTTAGCATGTTGTCCCATAATTGAAAAAAAAATAAAAAGTGGTTGGCAAAGAATAATGTTATCCAATAGGAACAAAACAAAACCCCTGCTAAAGGGACGAGGCTGTTCCCTGGAATGTCACCTTGCTTTTGGGCAATGGAAGGAAAACATGAATTCACAGCTTCAGTAGTCGTGTACTCGGAACGAGCAGATGCCTCAACTTGAACTGCACTGTGTTACAGTCAGCCCATCCTGGAAAGTGGTCCTCACACAGGGACAACATGGTGTCACATTTCTGCTTTCTGGTTTTATTTTTTTTTTGTAATACTGCTTGTTCCTCTTGTCATTTTTAATAAAGATGAGCGTAAACCCAAAGCAGGAAAGGTGTTCTCCCCTCACAGAGGTCAGCAGCAGGACCGTACCAACTGTTCTGCTCGGTGGTGCGGCTGTGACGGAAGCTGCGCGGTAGAAAACGGGTCTGTTGAATTCATTCAGGCATTTGTTTATTCATGTTAAGCGGGTCCTTGGTGGTAGCACGGACATAACTCAAAAGTTCTGTGAATATATAAAAACATCTGGCAAAGAAGAGAATATCACAGAATCAGGAAGATCAGAGGTGGGACCCAACAGGGCCCCGGTGTCATCTTAACAATGTCTGAGGGAACCGGGCTTTGAATGGTTCAGACAAGGTCTCGTGTTTTATAAATGACTTTTTAATTGGTGGGGGGGGGGGGGGTGCTACATAGCGTAGCAATCAATGTTGAATAAATCTTTTTCCTCACATTAGCTGCAGATAACACCCATTGTTTTCATTATATTAGGTAATACAATGTTTACACTTTTACCCTATTCATTTGTCAAGACCATCTGATAAAAGGGAGGACCATTATAGTCCTGAGCACAAACTCAGCCCCTTCATAGTTAAAACTACTGATTGGTTCGCCAACGTAGCCCCCCCCCTATAATCCCACCTCACAATCCACCCATGCGCCATATGCAGGCTTGGCTCATTTGACTCTGCTGTCCATTCCCCACTGCCCCCCCCAGGCTTTTATTTTGAAGTAATGGCGAGGTAGGCTCACATAGCAGCTCCTGATGCAACCCCTCACTTCTTGATGACGACCAGCACAGCCGCAGGCACCAGACCTACCGCGGCGACAAAGATGAACAAAGACTTCATTATGGCGCCGCTCAAACAAATCAACCCAAAGTGCAATATTTGCATTCAAACAAACTGCCGAGCCGTTGCATGACGGTGAGGCCCATTCGCTTTGCATTGGGGTCACTTAGCAGACGCCTTGAGGCAAACTTCCAGAACGAACACGAATGACGCTAATGGAGTTCCCAGACAAACACAGAGCGCAGAGCCCCTGCTCACCGAGCTCTTTGAGGGGCTTCTCCATGTCCAGCTCGGTGTAGACCTGGCGGGGGTAGGGCGACAGCAGGGTGAAGTCCTGGCCCTCGGGCGTGTTGCCGTTCATCTGCACATAGACGCGCACCGCCGCCAGCGGCTCCTGGGCCTTGAACACCGCCGTGAGGGCCGAGCCGTCCAGCAGGCGCACCTGGGGGGCGCACGCACACACACACGCACACAGGCATGCACACAGGCACACACACAGGCACACACACAGGCACTCACACACACACACGCACACAGGCACGCACACACAGGCACGCACACACAGGCACGCACATACACACACACAGGCACGCACACACACATACACACGCACAGGCACGTATGCACACACCCACACACACACACGCAGGTTTGATCAGAGACAAAATGTAATAACCAAACTTTCCTGTGGTTTGTTTTTGGCGTCTTGACACGTGTGTGTGTGCGTGCGTGCGTGCGTGCGTGCATGTGCGTGTGCAGCCTCTGAACAGCCTACCTGTATCCTACATTCGTCGTACTCCCTCTTGGTGGGTGGGGGTCCCTGGCCCCCCAGCGGTGAGGGAGGGCTGGGCTGCAGCGGAGACGACGTGGACTCTGCGCCCGGCGGCCCGCCGCCCCCAAACTGACAAGTCACAAAGAACAGTTCCCCCCGTGTTGCTATGGAGACTCGAAAAGGCACGCCGCGACGGTAGTCTAGGGAAAGGTGCGACTCATTTTTCAAAAGCATTGACCGGTAAACAAGGAGAAAGAGTGTTAACCTTCTGTGCCCTCTCCTCTCGGTCACGTGCAATCTTCTCTTTTACTCTTTGCCTTGCAGGAAAACAGTGATGGAGAGAAATGCAGTATGGATCGTTATTATATGGAAAGAATTATATAACATGATATTTTGGTCGATTGAGGGAAGACAAACCAAAAATATACAATATCTAGTTTGCCCTCTACATGACTGAAATTGTGAAAGTGATACTAAATTGTAACTCTACAGTACTGTTATTGAATACTTCTGCGGATGCCGGCGCTTTGCACTGTGAGGTGGTTTGCTGATGACAAACAGTCTCTGCAAGTCATCATTAGCATTATGTAGTCTCATAAATCACCGATGGCCTCAAATCTGTGTCAACGGGGCGTTTCACTTTCTTTCGCCTCAAATTAGTTTCTACCAATTGTAGGGGTGAGCATCTGTTGGCCTGCGTTTGTATTGACTAGAAATAACCTGTGGATTATGCTGTCATGGCAACAAACATGGCATAATCACATTACCACCAGGGAACAACTCAAGTGGAGTGCACCATTACAGGACTCTCCTGCAGCACTTCACTGTAGTACTGCTGCAGGCTGCTAACCCTGGGGGTCTCACTCAACACATTCCCTCCGCAAGAAAATGTGTTCGCGAAACTTCCTGACGCCAATGGCCAGTGTAACAGGCCACGTTTCAAAAGCATTTATTAAAATCATCTTCTGATACCTCAGTATTCTCACTCTCTAATTAGCCTCTCCCCGAGTCCGGACGAATATCTCCGTAACAAAACAGAAAAAGCAATTTATGGATCTCAGGTTTATCATTACGTAATGTTATGCGGTCGAACGTCCAGTTCTGGGCGGCAGATTTATGGACATTCCCTCCGGGAATCCGTTGCTAGACACATACTTGGCCAACTTGTCCTCCATCTTCTCCCTCCTACGCAGGTCGGCCATCTTCTTCATCTCGTCGTCCTGCAGCTTCTGTTTGATCTGCAGCAGCTCCTGGCCGTGCTTCCTCCTCTGCTTCTCCCTCTCCACCTCCTCCGCCCGCTCCCGCTCCCGCCGCTCTGCCTGCTTCAGCCTCATCAGCTCCTCCAGCCTGCACACACACACACACCACACATGCATGGATGCATGTGAAGGACGCTACATTGATAGCTCATAGTCAGATTGGCTGAGGATGAGACACTCTGCATTCGATGCCATCCATATCAGGGCACACACGCATGCACATACGCATGTACACACACACACACACACACACACACCTGAGGTTCTATTTTTACCAGATTCTTTGTAAATGGGCACCCAGATTCACTCCACACAAACATAGAGAGAACATGTCCTGACCGCTTCAGGGTCAGGACACAAGTCAGGATGAGAGCCTCTGCATAAAGGGGATGAAAGGGATTTCCTTATGCAGTGGCTGTCGCCCAAACCCAACAACGGGCTTTTGGGGAAAACAGTAACCAGTAGACTTCTGACCTTTTCACTTGCTCACGTTTTTCCTCTTCTGTCATTGGTCGCCTGGTATCCCCATCTTGGATTTCCTGTTCCATGTCTACAACTTCTGTCCCTGAGAAAAAGAACAAAAGACATCAAAGCATTAAAACATAGTGCCTGGGTTGGCAATCGTGTTGTTAACAGATCAATGTCAGTCAGTCAATGAGGTTCATCTGACAATTTATTTGTGGCCTCCATGAGCACTAGCTTGACACTGACCTTCAGCCGTGTCTGCTACTGTGGGCTGTGCTGGACTGGCCTGGTCTCCCACCGGACCCCCGAGGGGGATCCCCGCAGGGGGCACATATGGCTCATCGATGTCTGGGTCAGCCTCGTGCTCCACCAACCTACGGATGCCCACATCACAGGTGCAACCCTTCAAACGTTTCTGCTCTACCGCCACCAAGTTAGCAGCTAAGCTGGTTGAGAAGTGATCGTCCCGATTGCATCATCCCTTAGTCTGGGGTTCTTAAGGCACATACACATTAGCTGATATCAGTTTTGGCCGACAAAATGACACACAGTTCTTCTTCCAAGAACAAACATTGAGCAACACGATTGGCCCACAAACTATGCAGCATGTGATTGGATATTGTCCAAATCAATGGATGGATGAGATAAGACTTGTGTCTTCACTGTCCTGATGTTAACTACATCTAACCCTTACATAAAATCAATAACTAGTATTCCTAAGGGTATTACTCCTATATTTTGCAATATATAATTGACATTTAAAGCCACATTTACTAAACAGTATAGAATATTGTAAAAAAACAACAACAAACAATTCTTATTAAATAATGTGATGTACTAATGTTGATACACTTCCTTCCTCACAGTCAATATGTTATAATTACCAGTCCGTGGCTCGCTCTATCCCCTGGTTCCCTGTGTTAGCCACCGCTCTCTCCCTGTAATAAAGGATGATTCATACATTAACTTCGCAGTAGTAAAAAAAAAAAACCCAAAACGTTATACCGCTAAACTTGTCATCCTTATTACAATATCACTCACGCTCTGTTTCTGCCAAAGCCCATTTCCAACAGGCTCTCAAGGGTTGATTGTTCTGCCATCTTCTCTGGGGAGACAAAACCCCAGATGGACAGATTATACGGTCACTGCTGATATCATGTATAGCCACTTAGTTATATAGCAAACTACATCATGGGTACCACTCGCAACAACACAACAGTCACTTGGACAAAGTAATGTATTGCCCAAAGAAGGGACTTTGAAACAAATATAAGTAGGTTACGTGTGAAAATGTATATCAGTGTCAATTTAACTGAATGCCTGTTTACCCATGTTGATCTTCTACCAAAACTGCGAGCTAAATTTAGCTACTATTTGGCTAACGTTTTAAGCAGGGAGGCTAGCAAAACATATGGCCCAGCACTGTCTAATACCGCATTTATTTGTATGAATACTCTTGTTTTTTAAGTTATTGTCTTTAATATATGGGTGGGCACAGAGTTTCAACACAGAAAGGTGTCTTTATTTTAGCTATAGTGTGAAATTATAACATTAAGCTACTCACAACAGTCACCACAGCATCCACAGTACGGAAGCCTTGTGAGGTTAGCAAACCACACACTTGAATGAAAATGGTTTGCATGGCTCTGTTGAATTACTGCCATCTACTGGTTGCCATAAGAACAACTTCCTGTTTTAGTGTGTGTGTGTGTGTGTGTGTGTGTGTGTGTGTGTGTGTGTGTGTGTGTGTGTGTGTGCGTGCATGTGCGTGTGCGTGCGCGTGCGTGTGCGTGTGCGTGTGTGTGTGTGTGTGCATGTGTACGTGTGTGTGTGTGTATGTGTGTGTGCATGTACGTGTGTGTGCGTGTGTACGTGTGTACGTGTGTGTGTGTGTGTGTGTGTGTGTGTCAATCAGGCGTAACCGAGAGAGGGGGGCCAACAGGTCCGTGCGGTCGTCGAGGCGACGCCCGGTGGCTCTCGCTTGTATAACCAATGTTCCAATTTCCAAGCAGGCCCCTGGGCTGTGGCGTGGCGGCGCCCCCAGGGGGTAAAAGGCGGTCCCGTTGGCAGTTGATTCTGAACTCGGGACTGAAGGAGGCAGCTCTCTGCGTCGTCTCCGAGGGAAGTTGAGAGACCCCTTCACAGGCCGCAAGCAAAGCGGACACCGAGCTGTCAACCGGGCCATTGCACCTTGATTTAGTTGCTGTTTTTTTTTTTTTTCACGAAAACCCGTCACACTTGTGCAACTGTCAAGGATACCAAGGCTACAATTGTCTCTTTAGCCCCCCGTGGGGTTTCCCCCCCGCTCGCGTGAACCGTTGTTAAGAAAAAGACGTCCCTGCATGTCAATCTTCACCTGCGGAGGACAGGAAAGCGCTTCTTCACGGAAAGCCGACAGCAGAGAGAAGACACCACCTGTTGCGCACACGCAACAGACGTGCACCCAAATGACCGGGAGCATGGCTTGAGAGTGTCACGTTGTCCATAAATGGTCCTATACATCATACCATGTGAACACAGCGGGGGGGGGGGGCGGGGTGAACACAGCCTCGTGTGGTCCGATCTATTCTTGCGACATGCAAAAAGCCTGACTTTTTCCAAATGCGAAAATGGTCTCACCGTGACGTGGCTACGACTTTCGCCTCTTTCTTGACCGAAGCGCGGGATGTCCGCCAACGTCACAGAGTATCATGTTTGCGTTGTATGATATTACTTTTGTCTCATCGTTTGTTTCATTTCTCATTCTGGGAAGGAACGGAACCGAAGTCTTTGTCGCGCTGTCGCCGTACAGCAGGAAGAAGATCCCGGGCTCAGAACCCACGGGCGTTTTTTGTTAGTAGGTTCAAAGTTAAGAGACACACACACACACACACACAGACACACACACACACACACACACACACACACAGACACACACATATACACACA
>JAOPUH010000002.1:4430084-4443150 GCA_027123175.1 Urophycis cirrata
ACTCTCTGGTCCATTCACAGTGTGTTTATGTGTTAACTCTCTAGTCCATTCACAGTGTGTTTATGTGTTAACTCTCTAGTCCATTCACAGTGTGTTTATGTGTTAACTCTCTGGTCCATTCACAGTGTGTTTATGTGTTAACTCTCTGGTCCATTCACAGTGTGATTATGTGTTCACCTGCACTGGCCGTCACCTTCTGATTTTATTGACTCCCATGTGTGCAGAGTTCCTTTAAACATTAACTCTCACCACCTTTTGTAAACCCTCACCTCTGCTTGCCCAACACACCATCTGCTATCAAGGGGCTTGACCTCTTTCTCACCAGCCTCTTCCCATTCCTAGAGCACTGCCTTGCCTGTACACATGCCATGGTGGTCAAGTTTGCGTTATGTATACCTTTTGTATTACTTTTTTGTGCAAAGGCAGATTAAATCCTTTACTCTTTTCTCTTATCCATCTACATTCTTCATGTGACACTCGTGAATATATTTGCCCATGCTGTAATCTTGGCCAAATATTGCATAATTTCTCAAGGAATTGTTTTGCAGATCCAGTCTTTGCCAGTATCCATTTGGTTGGTTAAAAAAAACAATGTTAAAAATATATTGAGGTTGCTATGTACCACAAAGTTGCTCTTATCACTACTGTCTTCCGACCACTCACTCCTCTTCACTCACTAGTCCCTACCACCATCTGTGCTTTAGCATCATCCATAACATGTAGAGACTGTATGCAGACGAGCACTAATAATCCTGATTGGCCCTCTCCTGCACCCTCTCCTCTCTAGGTTTCTACTCGGTAAGTGGCAGCTCATTGTCGGACTCCTGCTACTCGGTGTCCAGCGAAGCGGCCCTGGGGCTGCCCGGGCCGCCCCAGGCCAAGCCCCTCAGGCAAGGGGAGCAGCCCCCTGTCCCCGGAGACCCCAGTGCCCCCCGCTGGGCGGAGGGCGCAGGGCGCCAGCCGCCTGTGGAGCAGAGTGTCCCGGAGGACGCGGACGTGACGGGGAGGGGCTTTGTCTCAGGTGAGCCTCTGGTTTAGGGTTAGGGTTAGGGTTGTAGGGTTATCATCCATCCATCAGGGGCATTACCATGTTTGGATCCATATTGAAGAATACCCTACGTGCTTCAATACTTGTCAAAACAGCAATTAAATCAGGATCAAGTGAACAAAGGCAAGGCATGCCGGGGTCATCGCTATGGAAACATGTTAAATATGCAACCTTGTGCTGGACAACTGGACATGGGCTACAAAAAGAAAGACAATTGAAGGGATTAACATTGTTGCCATACTGATGCACAGCAGTGGTCCTGCGCTTGCTAGAATGCGTTTCCGCTGCAAGTTGACCTTGCTTCGAGGGTGACTGTGGAGTGGTATTTTCATGCCTGTAGCACTTGATCCATCTCTCTGTGTATGTGTGACATATTCCAAGGTTTGAAAGACACTTTTCTGAATGTCTTCTCAGTTTATGTGAGCTGTGGAACAGTAGGCCATAATATAGATGCATTGCATGGCCTAACTCAACGAAGATCGTAAACTCTTCTTAACCCTTCTGGATTCCCACAGTTGTGTTTGTGTTGGATCCAATGATCTTCAAACAGTTCAAAAAAGTCTTCTAAAACAAACTTTTGTTGTTTGTTGCAGGTGACTTTGAAACAGCCGGCCTGAGCTTCTTATCCGACCTCTGCACGTCCCTTAGCGACCCCCAGACATCTACCCTGGTCTCTCTCCTCAACCCCCTCTCCTCCTCTTCCTCATCATCCGCCCTGCACCTGAGGGCTCAACTGGACCCGCACTACTGCACAGACCTGGTGTCACGCCGGACCAAGGAGGTGTACTCCTACCCCAGTCCGCTGCACGCCGTGGCCCTCCAGAGCCCCCTCTTCACCCCGCAGGGCCACGAGTCCTCGGCCTCGCCCAGCCCAGACGGCCCCCCGCTGGAGGAATCTCCAGCCTCTGAGCCCGACCCAGTCTCCCCCACGGCCCAGAGCCTGCCCAGCCCGCCCTCCCTCACCCAGCTGGAGCAGTACATCTCACGGCTGGCCCACCAGTACCGCAGCCGGGCCTCGGCTTCCACCTTGGACCTCACTGTGGTCTCCACCCCTGGCCCGGCTGCCAGCAGCGCCCTCCGCACTCCCAGCAAGGGCCACGGTTCTACGCAGTCGCTCTCAGCCTTCGACAGCCGCATGGCGCCGTCCCCCAAGCCACTAGCGGGCGGCGCCACGCCGTGCAAGTCCCTGCTGGGGAACTCGGCCAAGGTCAGCCTCAGCAGCGTGGGAAAAAAAGCCAGCCGGAACTCCATCAACCTGGGCAACCTGCCCTCCGCCACCGGAGAAGACCTGAACATTAGTCTGCATCTCAACCTCAACCTCAACCTAGCCCCCGGTGTGAATGGCAGCCTGGGGTTGGTGGAAAATACCGGCAAGACCGGCAGCTGTGGCGCTTTGCGGAACGACCTCTCTGCGGCCTCCTCCACCTCGGCGACCTCGCTGACCTCTTCATCCACGGCGACCCCAGGGCTCCGGTCCCGGTCCCGCATCTCCACCTGCCCCTCCACGCTGAGCCACCGCAGCTCTCTGGAGGTAGCGGCCGGTGCCGGAGCCACTCCCCCATTCGGATCTCAGAACTTCTGCCGTTCGCTGGACTGGAGCAGTGGCACGCCACCGGGGGCGTCGGGCCCGGGGATGCATTCTGGATCGGCCCCCGGGTCCCAGCGCAGCAGCCTCACCCAGGAAATCAGCTCCAGCCCCAAGCTGAGCGAGGACTCGGCTATGGTGGAGGAGATTGTGCGCCTCTCTGGCCTGTCCCGGGCCGTGGTGGTGGGGCTGATGGAGCAGGGGGTGGAGCTCGACGTGGAATGCTTCCAGTCCGAGCCGGGAACGAGGCCCAGGAGCCAGGGCCACCAGCCGGGGAACCCGTACCGCATGGTGTCCCCGGCTGACCCCTCGCACCCGAGGCCCAAGATGCGCTGCACATCTGTGGACTCGGAGCTCAATCCGCAGCGGCCCGTGCAGCTGTCACTCAGCGTCACCCACTCGCCGCAGTCCCACTCGGGTCTCACCCCTCCGCTCTCGCACTCCCCGCGGTCCCAGGCCAGTCTCACCCCTCCCCTCTCGCACGCCAACAGCCCCATGCACCCATATCACTCCGCCCAGGTGCCTGCTCTGCACTACCCCGCCTCGCACTGCAGCTACCAGCAGGTCCCGCTTCCCTCCGACCTGCCGTCTTCCACTGCCTCCTCGCCGGCGTCCCGCCCCCTTCCCAGGGGCCACTCCCCTCCCCGTCCTCTCCAGCCGTCCCCCTTAGGCTCCACTCCTCTCTCCGTGTTCCGGCGGGACGCCCCGTCCCAGTGCTCTCTGCCCCGCGGCAGTGCCAGCGCCCCAGCCCCCGCCATCCGGCCAAGGGGAGGCTCACTCCGGCAGAATGCAGAAGCGGCAGGAGGAGGAGGGAATGGTGGCGGTTGGAGGAGGTCAGAAGGAGAAGGCCTCTACAGGGGGAAACACGCATCACGGGAGCTGATCAGGGCGTCAACGGTGAGCAGCTACGCCCACCGGGAGAACTACAGCTCGGCCTGGGGGGAGGACGAGCGAGAGGGGGAGGCCAGGCACAGGGAGGCCTCCGCGTCCAAGAGGACATCGGGCAGACTGTGGAGAGGCTGGGATGGACGCCTCTGGGGCAAAGAGTCTGAAAATGAAAGGGAGGAGATGGACCGAGCCGAGTACGGCTACGGATGGAGCAGGAGCGGCAGCTGGAGGAAAGACTGCCGGCGGCAGGCCATGTCCAGCAGCTGTAAAGAGAAGAGGCCCACGGTGGACAGCTCGCCGAGCTCCTCCAGGACCAAGGGCAAAGGCGGCTGGGAGAAGCGCAGCTCCAGCCTGAGGCTCTCCAGGAGTCTGTTCCGCAGCGAGTCCCAGGGCCTGCTGGTGCCCCGGGCCCGGCGGCAGGAGCCCCTGCGGGCCACGCCGTGGGTCTCCTCCCTGGACGTGGCGCGGTCCAGGCTGGAGCTGGAGCTGGAGGATGGCGTGAGACCTCTGGAGGGGGAGGTGGACAAGCGGCTGTCGTCCACCGCCAGTCTCTTCAACCTCTCTCGCTCTCAGAGCCTGGAGGGCAGCTGTCAGTCCCTCTCTCCGCCCCTGTCCTCCCCTTCCTTCTCACCCTCGCCGCCGCCCCGTGCCCTCCAGCGGTCCCGCTCACTGAGGGACCTTGGGAAGAGAATGTTTGGCTCCATGAGGTCCTTGAGTCTGAAGAAGAAATCGTCAAAAAAGTGAAGTGTGGGGGTGGGGGGGTCCTCTATTACAACAAAAAAATGGTCTAGTCAGTATTCTGTTAGGAACTCCATGTAATAAACACAACTTTTAATCACACGAATGATGTTGGATGTACACGCCACACTTCTGCATACTGTTCTGTATTTCTGTGATTCAGTGATAATGGCTTTTGTGTGGATGTGAAGTTATTTTTGTTTATAGGCAATATTGCCTGAAAAGTACAATCATATTGGCCAGATATTGACCAAAATCAAGCAAATAATCTTTAACTCGATATTGTGCTCAGGATTTTGAAACGTATATCCTAAGGTTTGAATGGAAGATATGTATCCTAAGATGTATTTGAGAAAGTTAACAGACTATAATGAATAAACTTCTAATGAATACAATTGTGTCCATGTATGGCATCATTTCCGGTATTGTATTTAAAAATGGACAGCGGTTTGACAAGCTGAAAAAGTATTTATTGAATCAAACAAAACCAACTGAAAAAAGCAAATCAACACAATTGAGAAAACAATCACAAAGGCTAAAGAGTAAGACTCATAATCACAAAGGCTTAAGGGTAAGACTCGGCAGTGATCACCTCATTGCCCATGCGGCTTTCCAGGTGCCAGTAGAACAGTCCAACCTGCCAGTAAACACAACGTTTCCTCACTTCTACCCCGTGGGTGTGTGCGTGGGTTCAGTGGGTTCGCACGTTGCACTCCTGCGGTCATCAACGTTCAAATCAGCACGCCCTTTGCCACCTCGCTCATTCGCACACATAGAAGCTCCTCATGCACAGCATCACGGAGACCGAGGGGTGTTCATTGTTTACCAGCAATGAGAGGCACCGTCAGGAGATCAGCCCCAGTCAGACACCGGGGACCTCTGGGGTGTCTTGGCTCATGGTGGAGGGCGTGGGGCGGCGTGGGGTCAGGAGGGTTTGGCTGGTGAGGGTCTAGCCGCTGGTGCCACTGGCCTGACTGGACTCTTCATCCTTGGGGCTGGAGGAGAACATGCCCCGGTACATGGCCTTCTCCTTCTGCAACTCTGTCTTCAGCTTCTCCTCCACCTTCAGCAGGTACTTCTTTACATTGGCATCTGCAACAATGGCAGACAATGAATACCACGTGTACATTTATATCCGTATCTACTGAAATGTGATTTGTGGCTAGCCAGCTAGTTGAACATGACCTCATGACATCATGACATCACCAACTGAGTTAGATGAAAACAAGCATAAAGTAGATGATGTCGCAGATACCATAATCACTATTTTTCTATGGTTGACGTCGATTTTGTCAAAGTGAAACCAAACCAAAAAAAACAAACAAAATGTAGACACAGACCCTTCTTTTGTGAAATATGCATTAAAATGAAGCTCCCTTTAATAACCCCTTTATGTATGGTTTCACAATGTTGTCTTACCGGTTGGCTGCCCCCTGCAGGCCTGGGTGAGATACTGCTTGGAGGTATGAGGATCATCCAACTCCAAGGCTGCAACCCCTGCCCTGTAGAGTGCTTTGGGGTCCCCCGGTCGTCTCTGCAACACGCGGAGGCTATACTCCTGGACACGCCCATAGTCTACATTTTGTTTCTGGAGCAAACAGGCTGGGAAAGATTGGACATCAAAGGACAAACCAAAAGGATTAGATGCTGTTTGGCAGATGAGGGTTCAGATGGCTGAAAGGCTCCCAGTTTGAGCCCCAATGTTGGCCATTTACTTAGTAGGCATCCGTAATCCTTAAACAAGATGCCTAGCCCTACTGCCCATAAATGACATGTATCTGTATTAACTTTGTCACTTCGTCACAAAAACCCATTAAATGGATCTGCATCTGAAAATTGTTTGATTCCACTGTGGTGGGGAAAGTTGACAGCCTTGTATAACGCCACTTTAATTGACTCATAGCCCCCAAAGCAAATCATATTTGCTTTGGAATTTAGACTACTTTAAATTTAGACTAGACTTCAGAAATACCTCATACCTGCCAGGTTATTGTAGCAGTCCACCTGCGTGTTCCTCAGCAGTTCATCTTGGGCTGGTGACAGGACTGGCACTTCTGTTCCAAACCCTTTAATTCCAGCTGTTACCTCGGAATCCAGGCTGCGCAACACCAGCAGGGCACGGTGGTAAGAACCAATGGCGGAGCGGACTTTCTTCTCCCGATAGAAGCTGTTCCCCTCGGCTTTGAGCCGGACCGCGTCTTGCAGCTGTGTGTCCAGGTGTGCGGGGCTGAGTTTGGCTTTAGGGAGGAGGCCAGAGAAGCTGGCTGCCGCTGCACCGGATGGTTCCGGACTCTCCCATCCTCCTGAGGCCTCCATGACGTCTGCCGAGGAGGTAGGAGTAGACAGCTGGTGGGACGTCACTGAGGGCTCACTGGTGCCTTTAGGAGAAGACTACACAGTTTGCACAGAGAATGACTCCACAGTTTACACAAAATGTACACAGCTGCTTTCATTATTCTCGCTTGACACTATGGACCACTACATCACCATTGAAACCTGTCTGATAAGAGGTATCAGATGATGCCCATAATACAAATCTGACCCTATACCATAATTTTAGATGTATTGATACAGCTATGAAACTTGTATTATGGCATATAATAGCAGCGCCATTGCTATTGGCGATAGTGACAGAGGCATATACATCTACAGCTGACTATAATCTGAACCAGATGTTACATCAACCCTATGCAATTTAATAGGAACTAATGTAGCGTAGCAATAACAAAAAAAAATCACAATTTACCCGCAAGCGTGCTAAGTGACTATAAACTTAGTGTGCAGGCAAAATATGGCTAGCCAACTTTACATTGTTACAACACGAGCCGCTCATTCACACGTTGTTTATTCACATTCAACAAAAACTAAAGCAACTAAGTAATAACATTTGGCCACTGAACAAATTGAATAGGATTAATTCCCACCTTGCAGAGATTAGTGGACTTTTCGCTTAGTAACCATACCATCTATGAACCATACTACCGACTACGTTGGACGGAGCTTCCTCGTTTTCTTCTTCGGTGGTTAAATAGAAAACATCTAACTACTTACTGCCATCTGGCGCCAATGGGCAATATTGCTTTACAAATGCAATTGCTATAATGTGTGTGCTGTGCTCCAGATGTTCCAATAGTTCGTACTTATTGGTGTCTTGGTGTCTGTTGCAATCAAGTAACTCTAGTGGCAATAATCACTTGTCAGTTAACATGTTCCTAGTGACTATTCATAGTGACAATAAAAATGGCATCATATTCATTCATAAGAATTGGTATGACACACACTGGGAGAACAAGTCTGTTAAATGATTATGCATGTTTGCTTGAAAGTGCAACAATCATCACAATGTACCCAAGTTTGCGATTTCTCTGGGAACATCTCAAGCACTAGGCCCTAAATCCTTATTATATATCCAGTGAATTAAGTTTTCTTAGCCTTTCAGTTAGTTCCACTGGCTAGCTCGTGAAACAGTGGGGTCTCCTCTGCCAGACTGGGGGATCATCCACCTAAATATATTCCTCAGTGTGCATCTCAGTGTTTCATGCATCTCATTCATTTAAATCATATGTATTGAATTATAAATATAATCAATATCAAAGTATGATTATGTCTCTTAAGTATCAGTTATTGGGGTTTTAATGTAATGTTAATGCACATTTGATTTGACTTTTGATAGCACCGCTGTACCGCTGTAGAGCAGTGTAAAGGTGTGTTGGTTACAACTCTCTTCTTAACAAACCAGCTACAAAATACTTTTAGTTCACATTTGGTTTCTGCATGATAAAGCATTCTCGTTTAGCACCATAATCAATCATTTAATTTTTGAAGTATCTGTCATGTTCATTTTATTGAATGCTTGCTCACTTTCCTTCATGCCTGGACATGGAATGCCATCCTAATGCTAAAATATGAAGGTACACAGATTACCTCCTCAGGAAACGAACAGACCCATTAATCAAAATCCAACCCAAACTAATTCGTAGGATTGGAATTCAGGCAGTCCTATTTCCGAATATTAGGCCTACAATTGCACGGGCTGCAAATAATCAATATTGGTGAGTAATTTAAGCCTGTCATTTATGAAATTACACCATCCAACCATAAAAAAAGAACTAGGCTTGAAATGACTAATGTAAATACTGTCTAAACTGTCTAACTAACGCTTTTCAACTTTCCAAACTGTATTCAATATGGAGGTTATCTAATCGGACCACTGCTGCAGAACGCATAACTAGAAAGACGTTTGTATCTAACGGCTGCTTTGTTCTGAGAGGTTAGAGTAAAATATGATCGCAGTAGTATGCGCATGCTCAGTAGCGCTCCACACAACTGCAACAAGCAAAGATGGCGGCGGCCGTCGACAGTGTTGTGAAAGTGTAAGTATCTTCATTTACCGAAATATTACACAGCACACTATGTTTTTACTACTATATTGTGAAACATGGTTTTCTAATGAACGCAGTTTTAGGTGTTGAAAAGAGAAAGCCTTCTTTCATAATCATCAAGGCAATATGGCCCCTAGAGAATATAACGTGATCAAATGAACTAGCCGTGGCCAGCAGGGATTGGAATGAAATATAAATAGTCTTTTGTGGAAAGACGTTAAGTCTGCTGCGCTTTGGTAAACGTACGGCGTGGATGTGTTTTTCTTGAAAGAAATAACTCGGATCAAACGGTCGCTCGTAAATCAGTTGATATTTTAAGATGTGCAGTTATTAGCTTGGCGGGCGTTTTGTGGAGACGCGAGGCTCGTCAACAATCACCTTTTGTTCTGCTGGGCTGCTGTCGGCCTGGTTCCTTCATATGTCTCAGCTAAACCTCCCGTTTGTGTTGTGTTTCCACGTCATGACGGCTAACACTAAGCCTCGTTTTGAGTTGGTGATACAATAACGTCAGAATTTGGAGCCGAGAAAACGCATAATGGCCCCAATGGAAATGTATTGTAAATGTCCTTGCATGTGACTGTGGTATGAGCATAACCGGACTGGACTTTAATAACCATGTTGTTACGAGTTGCTGATCTCCAAGGTAGTATGGTTTAGTTTGCCATGCGGAACTTCAAAATATCAGTAAAATAGTTTAAAAACAGCTGAACCAATTGATTTCGCAACATGGCTTTCTCACAAAGGGTGAACATTACGAAGCATGCTATGCCATGCCAATTTATGCTATGGCAATTCATGTGCACAGTAAAACAGGCCTGATTCATTTATTTACATGGTGAATATATATCGAACACATGTACCTGTAAACAATGTTGTCCTCATTATCCTTCCTTTCTTCCGCCTGCTTTAGGCTGGGTGAGCAGTACTACAAAGATGCTATGGAGCAGTGCCACAGCTATAATGCCCGGCTGTGTGCTGAGCGCAGCATCCTCATGCCTTTCCTGGACTCCCAGACTGGCGTGGCCCAGTCCAACTGCTACATCTGGATGGAGAAGAGACACAGAAGCGCAGGTCAGGACTCCCACCCTCACTCCATGTGTGGTTCGGTTGTTGGCAAAGAATGTTCCAGTTGTTGTTTAATCGGCCTAATGGTCTGAAGAATGAAGTGCAAAAAACTGCAGTTGTTTCATCCACAAAACAACAATGTAACCCAAAGGTTAAAAAAAACTATTTTAGAAATTGGTCGCAGTATTGAACGAGGAAGCTGCTTCTGCACCTGTTTTTACTTCACCCTTCGCTTGATTACGGGCACTTTGTTATTGTGTCCAACCAGGTCTCGCCCAATGAGTGAAGTCCTGTGAGAGTTGGACTGCAGCAAGTGTAGCTCAGTGTTGTCTAAAAGATGTGGGTGAAGGAGGGTTGAGATTATCATGACCATAGGGAAATGTCCTGCACCGACGGAATTGCACCGCGAGACTCTATCTCTCTGTAAGGATCCTCTACGTAATAACAGCATATAATCTGAGCCTGTCAGTGGCTAAAGCAACCCCCTTTTAGAGGACGTATATGGATGGGACACTATTGCCCCAAGGGATTACGTTGCATTACTACAGCGTTGTCGCTCAATACTGCACCAATTTAAACAATTGTTGTCTGCATTTAGTCCCTTTAGACCCAAAGGGAATGGAAAATATTGTCCAGGTTGAAAAAGCCAGACGTCTTCCTTACACGCTTGTAACTCTGTGTGTGTGTGTGTGTGTGTGTGTGTGTGTGTGTGTGTGTGTGTGTGCGTGTGCATAAAAAGACATCATCTCAAACAAGTCATCGAGATGATGTCTTGTTTACTTAACCGCTCTGTCTCCTTGTTTGCCCCTCCTGTGTGGCGGCCAGGCCTCGCACCAGGACAGCTGTACACATACCCCGCTCGCCGCTGGAGGAAGAAACGCCGTGCCCACCCCCCCGAGGACCCCCGCCTGGCCTTCCCTCCACTCAAAGCCGGTGCGTCAAACTCTCTCTCTGTATTCGCTGGGGCTGGTTCTTACCACTCACTGTCATTGGGAACGTTTGACAACTTGGCATGCACATGTATATTTATAGGATTGTGTGTGTGTACTGTACAGTCGAGACCAGAGCAGGATGAAAGTCATCACCCGTCAATCACATGGGTTCAGTGCTCAGAAAACCTAACAGAAGAATCCAGTGGTTGCCATGCATGTGCTCCCGCTGGTGGACATGTGTATGCTCACCCGTGTGTTTTTTTGTGTGTGCCCGGTTGGGCGTGTGCAGCTGACATAGAGCTGGGTCTGAAGCGCGACTCCCTGGGGGCCGTGGACGGCAGCAGCCTGGAGGCCCTGCTCAAGGGCGAGCCCCTGGACCGGAGAGGAGGCGCCACGTCTGACCTCCGAGGCCCGGAGGACGAGCCGCCGCCGGAGCCCGTCGCCGCCTCGGCCTCCACTCACACCTCCTCTGGGCGCATACGCAAGGTCAGGCCCCGCCCCCACGCACGGGCGACCAATCAGGGGCGCCTTTAGTGTTCTCAGCCGGTGTCACATAAAACCACAGCAAAGTGTTCCACTGTTGGGGGGCGTTGGGGGGAACAATGGTACTCTGAACAGCTTCCATATTTGGGAGTTCATGTGGGGTCCGTGTCCCTCGCGGTAACTGAGTGAATGGCGACCGCCCCCATTTGGCGATTTCTGTTGCGTCTTCCTTAGCGGGTGCTGGACCACGACGACTACCTGGACGACCTGGATGATGAAGACTTTGAGGACGAGACCCCGAAGAGACGAGGCAAGAGCAAGTCCAAGGTGAGGCTGCGCACCCACGCCACTTGATCCTCCAGTCAACCGCTAACACACGCAGGCAAGCGCACACGCACACACAAACACATGCACAGTGGGGTAGGTTTGTTATGCACATGGGGGGGTGTTATCTGGGCATCCCCCCAGGATATTTGTGTCACACACTTAATTTCATGCATTGTGGTGAATATGTCTGCACCAATGTGTGCCTTCTCTGCACCACTAAATGCTGGAAATGTCTTTATTTATGTTCAAAGAAAACACAAATCTCACGACCCAAGTGACCCAATTCAAAATATAATTGAACATAATGCAGCTTTCAGGTATTCTGCATTGCTTTCCAATATGTGTTCTCCTATTGATCAACTATGTAACATTATCCCTGCTGAGTCCACAAACGTAAAGGCAGGATTTACTCCTGGCTTGGTTTTTCTTCAGTCCCTCCACTTAATATCCCCTTCCACCAAGTGTCTCCCTAAAATGTACACACACACACACACACACACACACACACACACACACACACACACACAGAGGCTCTCTTAATTTCCTCTGAAAAATGGATGGAAGGAACATGAATAACGACTCCACCTTTTGTGTCCCAGCGCCAACTTTGTTCTGGTACAAATTAGCCGCCAGCCTCGGTACTTTGGTACCGAGCGCTGGGTGAGCGTTGGGTCGTCAGCTGTCAGCCGCCCGGTTCTCTCTGTGTGCTCCTCAGAGTCGCAGCGAGAGGAACAGCAAGAAGAAGTCTGAGGCGGCGGCGGCGGCCCTGGAGGAGCGTGACAAGCCCTACGCCTGTGACAGTGAGTCCCCCCCCCCCCAGACCGTCTGCAGCGCGCCACAGATAGAGCAGCTCTCTGGCTCTCGGTGCTCTGTTGTTGTATTTGCAGCGTAGAGATGGGACACGTGGGAGAGGGGCTGGCAGAAGCCAGTATGGTAAAGGGGAGTGGGAGGGCCTTGCATGCTTGAAGCTCTCAGAGCCCTGTCTTCACACTGTGGGAATGTCTGAGTATGTAGAAAAGCCACAGGGTGTGTTGCCCGGTCGAGAACGTGTTCCCTTGTCTTTGCGTTTTGACTGCTCTTCTTGTCTTCTCATTTACACGAGCGTGAACTGCTCCGGGAAGTGATTTCCAGGAAGTTAGGTACAAGGAGTGTTCTGAATGCAGGATTACAGACCAGATGTCCTCTGGCGCTGACCCGCGTCGGCCCACAACCAGGGACTTTTAAAACGCAGACTTTTTATGATTTTATTTTCCAAACTTTTTTTGATTTTTTTTTTTTTTTGTGGTGCGTTGCCGGCGGCAGTGTTTTAACCTTGTTGTCCCGTGTGTGTCAGTCTGTGGGAAGCGCTACAAGAACCGGCCGGGCCTGAGCTACCACTACACACACTCTCACCTGGCGGAGGAGGAGGGCGAGGACCGCCAGGAGGTCGAGGCTCCTCCTACTCCCCGCCAGCCTGAGGAGCAGAAGAGTGAGTCTCACGCTCGCCACTCTAATGCACCCTCTCTCTCCTCATTTCCTTTTTTTTTTTTTTTTTTTTTTTGTATATAATTTTTTTTTTTTTTTTTTTTTTTTTTTTTTTTTTTTTTTTTTTTTTTTTTTTTTTTTTTTTTTTTTTTTT
>JAOPUH010000002.1:4778417-4791357 GCA_027123175.1 Urophycis cirrata
CGGGTGATGGCCGGGGCGAGAACGTCGTCGCGGGCGGGGGGGGGGGCGGGGGGGGGGGGGGGGGGGGGGGAGGGGGGGGGGGGGGAGGTAAACAACAGAAAATGAAAGTGAACGGAGGCAGACGACGCTGTGGGTTCGCTCCGCCTCTCTGGTTGTATACTTTTTTTCCGAACCGCAGTTACTGTCGTTTTTTTGTGGTGGCGGCGCCGTCGACAAAGCTGGGCGTGGCTTCGGCCGCCGCCAAGGGGAACGCGGTCAGCGCTCCTACGGGGGCGCCACGTGGCTCTTTGTTGGCGCCGGGTCCGAAAAGGCCAGACATCGTGTGACTTGACCTTCTGAGCGTGGCGTCAACAAAGCCGCCACCGCCGCCGCCACCACTGCCTCGCCACATGGTGGGCAGAGATCAAAGCGGCAGAAATGAATACATACATACATACATAAATAAATACATAAATACATACATACACACAAAAGTTGGATTATGCTTTCTGGTATGACGACAATTTATTTTTATTTTTATAAATAATCCTGACGCAGCTCTGTGTTTTTTTTGGGGTTTTTTTGCTGAAGAGCCGCACTCATGGCTTTGCAGATGCCCTGCTGAAGCCTGTGTCGTGTGACTGCATAAAGGAGGACTCTGAGCTGACACCCCACATAAAGAGACTGTTGTTGCTATAGCACTGCCTGTGCTCTCTTGTCCCCCTCTCTCTCTCTCTCTCTCTCTCTCTCTCTCTCTTGCTCTCTCTCTCTGTCTTTCTTTCTTTTAATCTTTTTGTCCCTCTCTCTCTCTCTCTCTCTCTCTCTCTCTCTCTCTCTCTCTTTCTCTCTGTGTCTCTCTCTCTTTCTCTCTGTGTCTCTCTCTCTCCCGGAGCCCCTTGTGCTCAACTCTCTCGGTGCCAGTCTGGTCATCTGCAGCAGCACAGCAGAGAACCATCTTTCTTCTCACAGAGGCCCCTGCTTTGATTCAGGGCCCACAGCAATTCACTGGAGCTGGATTGAAGTCCCCCCGTGCAGCTTGGATTTATCACAGAGGAGCCCGCCGTAAGATGTTCTGTTTGCTATCTGTTAAAGGGAAACATCAATTTGTGCCATGTTATTTCCGTTTGTAACGCAGTCCGTTTTAACCAGGGTTGTTGCATGGATTAATCGATACAGGTTTCCGTTAAGCATGCGGTTGGCTGTTGTTGCCCAGGCTTATTTTATAAATATTTGTTCTCTCCAGTCAATTCTTGTAATTAGGCTTGCCTTGTCTCCGGGATTTTGTTCAATGAATCTGGATTCTCTCTCTGCAACAGATCTTTAGCTTTTTAGTCCCCGGGTTACGATAAATCAACCGTGCACTGCATGCACACACACACACACACACACACACACATGCGCGCATGCACACTTGATGCACACACAAACCCACACACATACTCAAACACACACACACACACAGCCAACTGGAGTAATATTTTATTCTGCTTCTGTCACTTCATAGTCACAAGTGTTCTTCATCATCATCATCATCATCATTTTCTTCTTCTTTTTCTTCATCGTTGTTGTCCATGGCGACAGTAAGTGCCCTGTGAACAGGTGACAGGTGGTGTGATCCTGTTCCCAACCCCTCCTCAGGCGTCGGTGTGGTTGCCGGGGGGGGGTAGGTGGTCCACATCAACAGGTGTGAAGACCCGGCTCTGGCCCCGCGTGTTGTTTCAGGACAGAGAGGCTGACGTGTCACGGCCATGTGATCCAGACACCGGTGGCTCGGCTAAAGTGGTCTGGGCGTAGGAGGCGCGACAGGAGATGCCAGGACGAGACGGGGCTCCGCGCGGACGGAAAGTGTTTTTCCGTTTTTCCGCGACGGTCAAAGTGCCAGCGTTTGAAGTGAAAATGGTGATTCTCCGTTTAGCTTGAGCAGCGTGGACAGGGCCACAAACAATGGCCGCTCCTCATCCATACTCACAGCCTGCAGCACGTCTGCCTTATCAGTGATTAGAATTATATGAATGAAATATATAATTCTTCCTTGTATCGGACCGTTTCATGTTTTGCTGATATATCGGGCTTTTTGTTATTATTACGTTGCATTTGACACGGTTCCAGGGTTCAAAAGTGAATTCATACGGAACATTGGCTGATTATGAGTGGCCTTTTTAGTGTATGGCTTTTATGTTCTTCATGAATAACTAACCATTGCCTGGTCACCTGTATGACTTATTTACAACTAACTGAAGTTCCCTCAAAGGAAACATAAAAATTATTCTATTCTATTCTAGAACATAAACATGATTCATATGGTTGGCTGACAGGAATTGCAAAGCACCTTGTCAATAATAGTTTAAAGCAATTTCAATCTTTTTCCCTTTTTTTTTTTTCAAAACATAATGTTTCAAAATGCCAAGGAGAGTATAGGTCATCCTTGTTTTGCTTCTGTGTTCTACAATTACCTGAACAGTGATTGAACATAATGGTATCTTACGATGCAGTCTACATGACATTTTCAGCATGCAAATTAACAAAACGTTAAAGACCATGGCCCATTAGCACTGTGTAAAACCTGCTCAGCCCAACTTTCCCACCTCTCATTTTTAAAAAAGTTTCCCCTGTTTTTGCTTATTTATTTGTTTTTCCCCCCCCCCCCCCCATTTTCCTCTGAACAACTTTTTTGATGTCTTTACTCTACTCTTTTATGAGGCAATACAAACATATCAATAAGCACTCGATGGCTGACAATCCGAACCAGCGAAACACTATTGACATTAACTAACGGTGATATTGATTCATGAAACCATGATTATATTTATATATCGATATCACATTGTATGTATTTCTCCAAAATGGCCACCATTCATCAAATTCATTCACTATTTAAAATAATTGAATCAACGCAATGTAACCAATGGTGCAAAAAAATGCAATAATGCTGAAGATTATACCCCAAATAAAAACCATTCAAGTCTATTTCTATATATATCCTCCTTTTGTTGCATCGAGATATATGGGGGAGACACAGCGAGAGGCAGAAATAGACACAGCATTGGGTTGTTGCTGTAAATCTTTGGACAGTTATTGCCCTTCCACCATCAGTAGGAGCAATGAAGGGTTTAAACGGTGCCAATAAAGGTTAGGGGTTATTTCACTGTTATGTTCATGATGGGAACCCATGGGTTTGTACCAAACACGGTCCCCTGCGCACAGGTTTACAGCATCCACAACATCATAAATGGTACGCCTTGGCGTATCTAGTACGAGTCAGAATTACACACAGAGAAAGACGTTCACTGTAAGGGAAATTATTGTGTTGCAATTCAGGACTCAGTGTGCTCACCACAATGTACATGATAAGCTGTAGGATGGGATCCCAAAATGGGATTATCGCGTGAAGAAATATGTTTTTTAAATATTTTTCACTCTCTCTCCCATAGTACTACTACTACTGCTACTACTATGACTACTACATTGTCATGACACCCATTCAGATATCTTCATATTCTCAAAGTATTCTCACCAATGGAAAGCATTGCCACTCTCATACTACTACTATTACTACTACTACTACTACTACTACTACTACTACTACTACTACTACTACTACTAATGCTACTACTGCTACTACTACCACTACTATTACTATTACCACTACCACTACCACTACTACTACTACTACCACAACAGGCCCCTTTCCCATGTCTGCATACTACATCAATATAGACTCACAAATAAAATGTGTTGTCACAAATGAAACATCCCCCTTCACCATCCAGAGTGAAGAGTCTCGGTTGGCTCCTGACCCTCAAACATCAATGCTTCTCCAGCATCCTATTCCGTCTTGCAGTGTAAAGACTGCAAAAAAAAAAAAAAAAAAAAAAAAAAGATCCCCAACCATGTGATAAGATCTCCACCGTCCAAAGAGATTCAGCTAAGCAGCAAACTCCATCACCCCCAACCCAACCACAGATCCACACATCTGTCACGGCCGGCGGACCGCTCAAGGGAGGAGGGTGGGGGGGTGCATTTGGTCAGAGCAACCATCAGAGGGCTTGTTCATACAAATGAACACGATGGAAGATTCCTCGATTTCTACCACACAATGCGCCGCATTCATACGTTTACTACCCTAATAAAGACATTTGTTCTGCTCATTAGTGCGTTCATTGATCTTGTGGTGACATTAACCGTTGTTTTGCAGAGGGCATAGTCATTCCTAAAGAAATAAATAACATTAAGGGCAGAGGGCCTTCCACAGATGTAGTTCAGGTGGCTCTGCGGTCTTCCTTCGTCATGCTAAATAACCACTTCACTTTTGGTCCCAACCTACTTGCCTGTTTCTCTATAAGTGGTAAAATAGGCCAACGATTTATAAAGTTTATGGGTTCACATTTTTGAGTGGCTCAGCAACACTGCTTTAGTTCAGGACAAAAATAAAGTGAACGTGTGGAAATAAAAGCTTGCACTGTACCATTGTACAGCTCCATCTTTTTTGTATTATTAGTAAGGTAATTGAAGATAACCTAATGGATTCTAACAGAATCTGAGCTGTGCTTATTTATTATGCAAAGTTTAGAAACAGCCGGTCCAGACTGGAAGCTTGAATGTATCAAGACCCACGAGAAAGGAGTGAATGAATGAAGCCTCTGGTATGAAATAGTGTTTGTGCACATGGGCAAAGTGAAAATTACAGAGAAACAGTTCTTCATATAAACCCCAACGCGCTTCTATTCCATGAGTTTTCTCATTATGTGAGTCCATTCCCTGGACACAAACTAAAACTAAATCAACTAACCTCTTATTGAAATTAAATACCATTGGAAAAAACCCAACAACATTCAATTGATTTAAACTGCTACTTGCTAATTACTATTGGAATAATCCATGTGGAAATCTACATTTCTACCTTGAGCTTTACAGGTCTGATTTTCTTGAGGTGCCTGTACAGTAAAAAAGTCAACATTGTGAGACTGGGTTGCTCAATATTCACCTATTCTGTTGTTTCCTAATCTTCATAGCTCATTGAGAGGTGATTTATTTCAGATTAGTATTGTTTCAAAGAGTACTCATTGGGCAATGCTTCACACATAGTTCCCCAAGTGTCACAAATGATGTCCTTATACTGTATATTTGCAAAAAAAATGCTGAATATCAATATAATTTATATTCCAATAGTGTGACATGTCTAATCTCGAATAAATGTATTTTGTATGCGAACATCATCAAACTGGAACCATGGTGATGCAATTCAGTCTGTGTCTTGGTTGGGGGGAGGCTTCCGGTCATAAAATCAAAGCAGCAGCAGCAGCAGCAGCAGTAGTCAGACAGTTGGAGCTTGCACTGTTTGGCCCGCGAGACGATTTGCACATGATTGGGCTGGATCCATACTATTCATACAAATACTCTGCAGGCATCCATAATCTCCACACATATGTGTTCAACATCTTCTAACGAAGCACGGTTAAGCATTCTCATGTCATGTCACTCTCTCGACACTCGCTCAACAAGACTGACCCCAAGTGAACACCGTCATTCGGTGCACAACCTGGGCAAGGCATTTTGGACGGGCGCCGGCCATCTCATTGGTTTAAGTGATGGTACACACACCACCAGCATCACCATCACTACCACCAGCATCACCATCACTACCACCAGCATCACCATCACTACCACCGGCATCATCACCATCACTACCGCCAGCATCACCATCACTACCACCGGCATCATCACCATCACTACCACCAGCATCATCACCATCACTACCACCAGCATCACCATCACTACCACCGGCATCACCATCACTACCACCGGCATCACCATCACTACCACCGGCATCACCATCACTACCGCCAGAATCACCATCACTACCACTGGCATCATCACCATCACTACCACCGGCATCACCATTACTACCACCACCAGCATCACCATCACTACCACCGGCATCATCACCATCACCACCACCAGCATCACCATCACAACCGCCGGCATCATCACCATCACCACCACCAGCATCACCACCGCCGCCACCACCAACATCAACATCACCACCATTGCCACGATCACAGCTGGCCACCTCCACCGCCGCCACCGCAGACGAGTGGATTTCATCAGCGCAGCCGCCTGCAAATCCTTGGCTCAGCAGAGGCTACAGTTTATCACGAGCGCAAATCTGGTCCCCTTTTCTGACTTGATCCATTCACTGATACGCAAAGGAATTCAATCTGGCCAAGCTTACCGACATAAAGAGGATTTCTCGTGCCGTCGGCGGGGTCTACGGTCGCTGAAACGACTTCAATTGATGGCTGGACCTTCACGGATTGTCTTTTGTTGCACAACATTAAAGGTGACCCTGAGCCTTTATCCCTGTGATGGCGCCACCACTAATAGTCATCGCTGGCAGTGAATTGAGAGATTTGCTCAGAGACATCGTTGTTTCGGTCGGGGGACAAAATGGCCAATGCTCTTTTAATTTTGACATCGCCTGGTCTGGTCTGGTCCAAGAGGATTCCTGGCGTTTCATTTTGTTCTTCTGCCCGATTTGAATCTGCAGAATTGCATCATTCCATCAACCCGCATCATTGTTCAGATTGAA
Organism: Urophycis cirrata; assembly: GCA_027123175.1. Classification (NCBI taxonomy): domain Eukaryota; kingdom Metazoa; phylum Chordata; class Actinopteri; order Gadiformes; family Phycidae; genus Urophycis; species Urophycis cirrata. The sequence continues at coordinate 4,784,986 of JAOPUH010000002.1, forward strand.
GGGCTGCTGTGTATCCGGACACATTCATCTAGGAGGTGTATTATATTTTCTTAGAGGACGGATGTTTCCTAAGCCCAAGGTAATGCAGCTTATGAAGCCCAATATCAGCAATATTGTTCTCAGTCAGATATATTCATGAAGAAATACCACCTGACACTGGCTCAGATACGTCCAAATAGTTTCTATTGGTAAAAATACTCTTCCAAACTTTTTGTTGGTTAACATACTTCAGTTTAATATCACAGTGGTGCAGGGCGGTATGATATACAAGCATTAAGGTACTATGTTAATGTCATATTATTCATGAATCAAACATTCTTCAGCCTCTGGGTATTTGCAAAACGTACACATTGCCATGGCGTAAATAAAAGTATCCATTAGCTATATAGTCATCCATTTATATTACCTTGTAAGGCGCAATTCACATATTTGGAATGCCCACATCATAACGTGCTAATTATAATCATCCACATTTACTGGATCTTTGCATTCTTCATCTGGAACACCCTCATAGTTAATGGTTGGTCCTAACTCTGCGTGCTGTTAGCCATCATTCCATTTAGCAAATATGCAGCATACTGTTTACATGGTCCTGTATGGACCTCTTTTGAGGTATTGGGAATTATTGTAGTGTATATGTGTGTGTGGAAAGTTAAAAGAAGAAAAGTAGTATTTATAGCCACTCTCCTTTCCAATATTGTCATATGAAAAAGAAATGTCATCGAATTTCGTTATTTTCATTGCATGCCAGAATTGTGCAAGGATATTGCATTTTTGACTAAGACGTTTTTCCCCACATTAAATTCTAGTGCAGTGGATTAATAACCATGACAACCAGCAAAAAAAATCATCATGCAACATTACCCCTTACTATGTGTCTTCTTATCCTGCTGCTTCCAATGGGCATTTGCGGCAGCCGATAATGACTTGCACAAGGGCACTACAGTAAAGCCAACTCTATGTTTATTGGTCTGGTTGAAAGGATAAAACACAACACCAAATGTAATCAGTATCATAACACAGGAAAAATGTCTGCACATTAATATTGATTCTGCATTTGTAGAGATGTCTTTCTCTTTTTTCGAAATGGAAATGCGCCTCTTAAACAGGGCTGGTATTGGCTTACATTGACGGAAAGAAAAAAAACACAAAGTAATTGAAACGTATAAGAAAGGCAGGGAATATACCGCAGTGCCGGGCGGATCTGCGATTTTATGTCGGAGGAGGTGGACAAAATCAAATGGCGTTTTTCAGCTTCATAAAACCTGTTTCTCACTTGTAGCCATTTCCATCTGGCTTCACTATCATTAATTTTAATGTCCGAAATGTCCCACCGGGAACAGATATGGGGTGGTGGGCTATGTTTGCCTGTCGCTGCTAGTAAAGCGCTACTATTTCAGTTTACTACAATACTGGGGGGGGGGGGGTCCAAGTATGTCTCCAAGTCTCGCCTGGGGCAAGGCAACATTAGCATTCATCTTAGTATGAACGATTTCTAAACAGATGTCCCTGCATGTTTTATGATTATCATTGCTATTTTTATATCTGCGCGGCATGCTGCTCGTGCCGTCAGTCACGTTTCATCCATTGAGGTTTTCCGTGTTCAGACCTTCTTTAACAAACAGAAAGAAAAAAAAACGCAGTCTCTGTTCGTTTTGGTGACGTACGCCTGACACCTTTCAGCTTCTCCGCGGTAATGCAGAACTTTTTGAGTTCTGAGGAAATCTAGCGACGGGTTGTCGGACGGCTGACATCAGGGGTTTACTCGTTGTTTAGCGCCAGACCAGCGAGGTTGACTGACACGCCGTCCAAGTGATGAGAACTGTTCAATAGCCGGTTTTCGCCTCATCTTCGGCTGAATAACAAATGGAAATGTTTTTTTGGCCAAAAGTTGTTGGCTCCTTTGAACATTGTGTTGTCATTCATCTTGAGTGAGGGCCAGGTCAGGGCACACCATGAAGAGAGCAGCAAGACAGACAGACAGACGCGCACACACACACACACACACACACACACACACACACACACACACACAGCAAAACAGAATAAAACAACAAAAACCCTGAAGATAATTGATGCTGATTGATATCAACTTTGGAGCTCTAACTCTCTGCCAAACTTGATGCAATTTTAATGACACATTACTATTTGAGGTTGGACTCAGGCTTTTATAGCGGGAACACAAGTTCTTAGACCTGATTTAATATACTGCAAGGGCCTTGAGCTCACTGTGCCTGAAGCAAGGCCCCTCTCAGCTCAGACTGGGGGCCGTGAGGGGAGTGATGTGGGCTGAGGGGGTACACATCTGCCGTTGCCTCTGAGGTGTGGAATGTGTTTGACCAAAGGCTAAAATCTATATTAATTGCAACATTTATTCATTACGCTCTACATTTGCAAATTAACTGGACCAGGAATGGCCACGTTTTCTGTTCTCATTATTAACCGCTCCACGCTCTCCCTGCCACCAGCTGTCCACTGCAAAGTTTGTCCGTATATCCCCAACCCCAAAGAGAATCGTTCTTCTCTTTTGTTCCCCTTTTTTTTTTTTTTACCTTATCTCAGCTACAATACCTGATGATGTTCGGACGCAATTTCAAAATCCCACTTATTTCCCAGAACGCTCTCTTTCCCTCATTGCGCCACGCGGCCGTCGGATAACACCCAGGTTCCTCCTGTTTCGCTCCTCATTACGGACGCCTGAATCACCGGTGCCCTGCGGTTGACCCCAGCTTAACCCGGACCCCGGTAACGGTTTTGGACGGGTGACGGCAGAGCAGTTGGAGGGCCGGTGCTCTGGCGGCGGCGGCGGCCCCCCGGCCCACCCGCCACACTGCTGGAGGATCAAAGTCGGGGCCGAGACCCTCGACGGTGGCGCGCGAGAGAGGAGCCCACGCATGACTGCACGGCGTACCCTGCAGTGTGCGCCACGCTAGCTTTATTAGTTTAGTGTCAAGACGCAGCGCTACGGAGTCAGCAGAGGAGGTGGCAATTCAGAGCCTATAAAGGGCAATATAGCGCTTTAAAGCCATTTATGTTAAATAGAAATCTGTATATATATAGACAGGGATATGTATATATATATATATATATATATATATATATATATATATATATATGTGCCTTTTTTATATAACCATTATAAAGGGTAAAGGCCAAGTAATGTGACTCATTGTGCGACTGTGAGGCGATGAGATGACCAACTCATGCCCTGGTAAGCTAATGGTCTGAAGCACCACCACGCAAACTATGATACGAAATCTTGTTCATCATAATAATTGTGTGTTTGTTTAGAAAATATGACTTTTCAACAAAGCGTTCATGCAATACATTGTGTAAGAGCTATTTTGCTTTTCTCTGATAAAACAAGCACCTTGTTTCATTGGGTCTGAATGGACGTACAGCGGATGTACAGATGTAAATAACCCCGGGGTGGCTCTACCGAAGGAGCACGCCGCGCTCCCCGGGCAACTCTTGGGAAGAAAAGGCAGAGTAGGTGTTGCAAAATTGAACAGCTGCCACAGTAAATAAGGTTTATGTGGCGGTCTCCCATCGGTCACCACGGTAACTATGAGTGTTGTTGATCCCTCGGGGGTGGGAGGGCGATGAATAGGTGTCTCCTGCCGTATGTCGCGGCCAGTCCGCCTCGCCGCTGCCAATTAGAATAACACCTCAGACAATGATATCCTTAATGAGTGAGTCAACACAACCGATGCTCATTTAGGATGAGGCAGAAATAAGGAAAATATTACGTTAAAAAAAAACAAGAGCGATTTTTATAATACCAACGACCACAACGAAAAAGAGACGAAGAAATCCGCGTTGAAGCGCTATTTGGCTGTTTTTACTGTGTTGATAGCGAGCAAAGTGAGCGCGGTTCAAGTGTGCCTAAAGCAGTCAGGCTGATACTTAAACACATCTTCACTGCCAGGAGAGAGCCGGTGGGGAGCCAAACTATGTACTTGTGGAGCTGTTTGCCAAAGCATTGGCTCCAGACCAGACCCTGCTATGAATCTGAAAAAAGCAATTATATGCAGCTTTTCGGCGTGTCACATCACACGTTGCGTTAGATATATTTCCGATAAACACAGATGGAGAGCGTAAACTGTTAAACACTTGTATTTACTTTTTTTCTCAACCCTTTTTTTTTTTTTTTAAACTGCGATTCCACATCTATTAATACATAACACAATTGGCAGTTTTATGCTCAAAAGAAAGGCAGACAAAGAGAGAGAAAAAAATCCTCTCCTGCAAGAGAAGAAGAACAAAGTTTCTGTAATGCTTTAGGACAGAGTGTACTCCTACAGACAAATTTAGACCGCAATGTTGTCCATCATTCATTAAATATAGCTGTTTTTTTTCTTTCTTCAGCATTGACTGTCAAATCAATAATAGGAGACTCTCAAGGAAGCTAGCTAGCACAAATCCCTGGGGCGAAACACCAACGTTCCCCTTGTTTCTCTGTTGATCTCTCGCTGTCTGACATGTCCTGCTTTCCCCTCTCTCACTCCTATAAAATCTAAGGCTCATGCTAAGGCATTTCTTCAGGGAGACATGCATGTCATCATTTTCCAAACAAGAGTTCCTCGGACCAAGGAGTTGCAGTGACATGGAATAGGCTCACAGGCTTCCTTCCTCTTCTGCACATAAAGGATTGAGCTCGGAGCCGTTTTGGATCTCGCCTTGCGTGCATGTGTTCTCAAACTCCATTTACCTCAGCCTGGAACGGATCCCACACGCCACAGTGAGCCACGGGCCTTTTAAAGTTATAAGTTCTATGGTCAAGACAACACACTTCACGCCCGTGCAGCAAGGGTCTTGCATTGTCATTTTCATTTGGAGTCAATTTAATTCCAAGAATAATATCAATGTTCTTACCAAGTATACATCTTCGGCTTTGGGTTGTTCTATTCCAGCTGCTATCGCAACATCGCCTCAGGCAGAAGAGTTAGATCAGCCTCATATGGTACGCCCAGAAAATAACTCAGAAAAGATGGCTCAATTATTGTATCCTAACATATTAAATATATATTGGAATTTCATTATATTAGGCAAATGCGGACAGTTAAACACAAATCATTTCTGGGTTGCATTCACACTGATGATGGCCTGAACCTGTTGCCGTTACTTTTAAACGCCAACCCGCTCCATCGATTCTTCAGCCACCGTGCCGCAAGGTCACATTTGTGGGATCCACGTGCATGCTGAAAGCCATGTGATGCACCATTCATCACTGTAATGACTCTGAGGAGATGAGGGGCGAGCTTGCATTGGTAAATTATTAAATATTTGCGATAAAGCAGAAAGCGATGGAAAGGCCGGACAAAGCCTATTCACACTCGCCGTGCTTTTGTGCGGCCAGTTGAAGGACATAAAACAAGCAAGCTGGCGGTTGCCATGTTGAACAAGCCTCTGGCCATGTTGTAATAAAATTCTTGGCATTCTTAGGAAATACGGTGGCAGACATAACTGTTCCTCTCTTTTTTTCCTTTTCGTTTCGTTTTTTTTCTTCTTCTCAGCGGTAAAAAGGAACGCTTAAGGTTTCGGCTGCCTGTTACCTTTTTACCTGCGTGGTTATTTTTTTTGTCGTTAACCTGCGAGCTCGTGTTTGTTTCTCTGCTTGTATGGCGCAGCCCTTTATTGATTTCGTCGGTCGCGTCTCGCGCATAACAGTGCCCGCGCAAAGGCTCCCGATTTGCCGAGCGTATGAATTTATCTTGTATGCATTTTGACAAACTCATTGGAACGTGCCCACGCATTCATTATGGGTTTTATAGACGTGAGTCACCCCCAGCCCTGCTGGAACACAGGGGGGAGGGGGGGAGTGACTCCTGGTGTCTACGCTGGGTTTTATACACACAAGTTCACATTGAATTCAGAGCCTGCCTGTTCATCAGATTGAACAGACAGGCAGATTCAATCTGATTAGTACATTTATTGAGCACACCTTCGCCTTTTGACTTGTTCATAGTTTTGAAGCAATACTGAGAGGGAAAAAAAAACCCTTTTCTGTAGAAATTCCCTGACCACATTTCTACTGTGTATAACAAAGAGACATGGTCACCCGGGCATTAACTAGTCAGGGTTCTGTGTTTATTGCATCTCATAAACCGCCGTATAACCTTTACAACAGCTAGTGCAGTGGTAGGTTGGTTAGCATTTATTTTGTGTTCCTTGGTGTTTTTCTAAACTAGGGAGAAGTAATGCAGATAAACACTGTCAACCAAGTGGCGGGTGATTGTAAAAACAAGGGGGTCCAATTAGGAGAGAATTGTTTTATTAACGCTGACTCTTTAAGGCAATATGTGTGTGTGTGTGTGTGTGTGTGTGTGTGTGTGTGTGTGTGTGTGTGTGTGTGTGTGTGTGTGTGTGTGT
>JAOPUH010000002.1:5298202-5312282 GCA_027123175.1 Urophycis cirrata
CACACACACACACACACACACACACACACACACACACACACACACACACACACACACACACACACACACACAGCGCATCACCTGCTCGTGGAGGTCCAGCACCACGCTGCTCTGCTGCGGGGCGGGGTGGGCGTGGTGCAGCAGCCGGGGGGACAGGTTGGGCGAGTGGTGGAGGGTCCGCGGCGAGAGGCTGGGCGGGTGGTAGCCCGGCCGCTCGTCGGCACCGCCGGGGCCGCCGGGCCCCCGGGGGGCCTGCTGGCCGTAGGGCGGGGCGTAGCTCTGCGGGGGCGCCGCCAGGCGGTAGTTCTCGTCCTGGTGGGCGGCGGGCGGGACGTGGTGGGAGTGCAGGTGGTGGTGGGGGTGGAGGCCGTGCTGGTGGTGCGGAAGCGGGTGCGGGTGGTGGCTGCCGCTGTTGTTGTTGTTGCTGTTGCTGCCGTTGTTGTTGATGGTGTTGTTGTTGTTGTTGTAGTGGTGGTGGTGGGGGTTGTGGTTGTTGTGAGGGTGGTGGTGGTGATGGTGGTGGTGGTGGTGGCGGGCGAGGCGGTCCCTGCGGCCCCGCTGGCGTCTCATTGGAGGACTGTAAACCAATAGCTTTGATTAGAGCTCACAGGGCCGTGCTGTACAGGACTGTGCTCCATGAGAAGCTCCATGTTAAGGCCATTAAACCAGTTGTCAGACGGAATAAACAATGTGATCAGCAGTCGCCACCATCACACACACCATACTTTAATTGGCTTCCCATTTGGTGTCAGACTGTGGTGTATAACTGACTCACACTCTCCATACTGGTTGCCCACAGCCATACTATGTCTGTTCTGACAGCACAGACCAAAGCTAATTAACTGTGCAAAGAGGCACCGCAACAAGAAATATGAAACTATTATTTACATATGATTCATAAAACGTACATCGTTATCGTGAACCGCTTGGAACACTCAATGGGAATTTGGAATCAGAAGTGATTCACATGGCCTTAAGTTATTGTGTTGAGATTACATATGATCGCTCACATTAACAGGTAACCATCACAACTTTAACACTCTGAAACACTTCCCCCATTTTGTCGCCATGGTTACCTGCGGCGATTGCGAACAGGCGTGTGGCACCTCTCGGGCATGTAGTGAGGGTGTGGCCGGCGGCTGGGCGGGAGTTCCCACGGACGAATGGGCGAGGAGGGGTTGGAGGGTGGGGCGGAGCCTAGCTCCAGCATGGACTGCTGCGACAGCCGCTGCCTTTTGGGGCTCGGGCTGTCTTCCATCTGAACACGAGGCGTAAGGGGGACATCATGTTCACAAAGAGCAGGACAGTGCTAGTATGAATAGAACCGCACAATTGTCTTAAGAAATATATGTGGAAGGACTGTCATTGTAGTCTACAGTCTACAGAATAATTTGAAGTAACCCATTTTTGTGTTTTCCATCTCGTCAAGTAGCATGATATTTAAATCATAGTATATATTGTATGAATTAATTTGTTAAATAGATGTAATGTGAGATTGCCCATGCGATTAGGGGGTAGGAAGATAAAATGGACTCTAATTCTCAAAAGACATCCAAACTGCTGCGTTTCCCCACTCAGGACTCCCGGGAGGTTAACAGTGGCAGATGCCTCTCAGGCCGTGTTGTGCGGCTCTGGCGGGCGTGACCCCCCACCTTGTCACGGTCCTCGCTGCACATGTTCTCTGGGTGGAAGTGGAGCACTCCTCCTGCAGGCCACGGGGAAACAGAGGGAGCCCATCAGACATGTGACATCACAAGGCCTCCCTGATCCAAAACAGAAATAAACCAAGCAAAGAGAACCAAAAGCACAAAAAAAAACGACAAGGCCTCAAAATAAGTTTCCGAGCTGAAACCTTGCTCCTTGGGAGTAAAACCAAAAGAAATGTAGCATGTGTGTCACTGACGGCTCGGCCTGTCAATTCTGGGACGGACTTGACAATATGAAAGTACGTACTCAACACCTACACAATGGTTCAGCAGATTAGTTAGACAGCAAATGCTTCCAGGATGCTAATTGCCCAACGCCGGTTGGATGCATGGCGCATAGTTTACATGCAAACCATGTCCAATCAGCCAAATGGCTTCACACAATGGGGAGGGAAAACAGTCCGCATACATCAAATCCCTAAGCGAGCAACATACTTTGATCATCGTAACAAGAGTCGCGTGGTAAACACTGCTCCGTGTTGAGCAAAACAGGTTGATATTAATAGAATGTGCCATTCTAAAAAAGGCCCTATTTGATATAGTGTGAATGGCACAGACAGGCAGATCTCGACTTGTGCAAATCTCCTGGCTGCAGAGGGGAGTCCAATACCGAGCAGCACCAGAGCGGGGGAAAGGCAGCACGAGTGTGTGATGAAAAAAAAGAAAGACTGTATACCATTTGAAGATAGGCTAGCTTCTGCAGTGACAGCCATCATGGCCCTTCTGACTCCACACCCTGAGTGGAGGGCTGTGTCCACCCAGGGTGAGTCCTACTTACAAACTAAAAGAACACCGGGAACCAAACAAATGCACCCCCTTCCTAGCACACACAGAGAGAAAAAAATCTGTATTCAGTCACACGGTTAATTTTACAGTCAATGGGAATCATTTTCATAGTTGTGATCACATTGTCACTGGTCTGGTAGGCTGCCTTGAACCCAATTGCTGCAATTTATTTACCATGCTTAAAAACGCACCACTCATTTTAGTCAATCACTTGCTTACTGAAGAAAAAAAGGCAAAACACCAGAACTGAGAGAAAACCCCTTTCTTATGGCTTCTCTCTTTGAGTTACTAGTATAGCACCGTGTGTGGTCTGCACATAGGGAAGCTCAAAAACAGAGGGAGAACCGGCAAACTGGAGAAACCGTAAAGACGGATGATTTAAACATTATGTATTGACATGCTATGCAGTATTGATCCCCGTTTAACTTCCTTTGAACAGATGTTTTGGCTATATTCTTTATGTAGAAGGAGCTGAGACTATGATTAAATATGGACCACGAACACACTGTGCACACTGTATACATAATACATAATAATAGATACTAAATAGATAGCAGTCATCAATGAAAAGCCAGATGTATAGTCATACTGAGCACACTGGTATTTCGCTGTGTTTACATGTTGTTACGCCTTCATGTTGACTCGTGCTCGTGCGCTTCTTCCAAGAAGATCGTGTCGTAAAATTAAAAATATGAGAGAAAAGGAACCATATGCACATCTCTTCATTAATAAGACCATTATCCCAACAATATCCTAACAATTGACAGTGACAGGTCTTTAAATGATCCTAGCTCACGAAACACCCTACGGTATAGGCTACATCTACCCCCCAGGAATTGGGTCGATTGATCTATAGAATCTATAACACATCTCCGGACCCCGGCAGTGTGCTGAGGCTTGCTCACCGGCTCCTGGGTGTCTATGAGCACCGTGGGGAGAGTGCCGCTGTGGCCCCGCACCCAGGTAGCTCCCCTGGGAATGCTGCTGGCTGTCGGGGTAGGCGCGTCCTCCGTGGTGCGGCGCCCAGCCGGGGTTGTTGCTCTGCTGCGCGTAGTTCAGCCCTCCGCTGGCGTTCAGCATCAGAGCGCCGTTGCCTCCGACCGTGTTCGTGTTGTTGCCATTTGTTGCGCCGCTACTGCTCATGCCGAAATGATAAAAGCCAGAACGTGACCGCGATCGAGTCCTCGGGGGGTCCATGGCCGAAATGGGTTGGCGCTGGACGGGACGCAGGCGGTGGACAGATGGATGTAATTCGTAATGACAACTCGGTGTCCCGTTACCAAACCGGTTCCCTATGTTAGAAACGTGTGCGTTAATCCTGTGGCATTTAAATGCGCAATTTGAATCAGTAACAAAAAACCTGTAATCAAGGTTCAGAAACTGCCAAATTCACACCACAACATCCGCGGTTTAGCTTTTCGTCCAGGATATCAGCGATATTTAGTTTCTTTGTCTCGTTAAAGCAATTAGGATGATAAATCAATTGCGTAATTTTCACAAAGTGAGAGATTAGTTTTCGACAGTAATACGGCTGATGTTTCAGTCTTTACTCACTCACTTGCTGCCCCGCATTAAAAGTATCGAGCTAGTTTACATTATAAGCAAATAGCAGTCAACGGAAACTGGAGGGAAATGTTAACAAGTAATAAACCCAAGTGTGTCTGTACCAAGGATAATATCCCTCAACAAAATTCTAAGATGGCCAACTACGGACTGTTACTAACTAAGCCCTTATCGGTTGACATGAATATACATCTGCGCCTAGTTTAAAGGACACTAAGATGAACCGACCCTTGTCGGCAACGTCACAGCTCTGGAGGTCCACTGAGAACTATACCTGCGCCTACCGTGAGCATATTTTAGAGTCCCCTAGCTCATCGAGGCTAACAACAGGAAGCTGGGGCTAGCTGGAAAAACAGGTCCAACAGTGCCGACATTAAAAAAAATAGCGAACGCCCTGCAAAATCGAGCCTCCGCCCCTTGCTTTAACGAAGCAACCCTCGCCGTATAACATAATAGATGTTTTATTCCACAAATACCCCAATTCTCGTCAACGTAGATCACCCCCCCACAACCGCTGTGGAGTGTTTTCTCTGGTCAGCGGGGATCATGGTGAAGATCAATCAATGAGATTTTCACATCTTCGCCCAGACAATTCCAGTCGACTACCGAGAAATTCAACAATCGTCGCTCGTAAAACGTAAACCGACACTCGAAGTCGCCCTCTAATGCATCTATGATATACACAATTAAGTGTGTGAGGAAGACACGTTTAAATAAACTGATATAGTCCACAGAGCGGCTCAGTAAATGACAAACAAGATCGCCTTCTTGTACAACCCATTTTCATACTTGACTACTTTTGCCTTACAAACAATGGGCAGCTGCCACGCTCATTAATAATTTAGTAGCTTTGGCCACACCGTGCTTGAAAAACACGGCTTTCCTACAGTCTTGTACGTAAAGATAAAACGTTACATTATTTTCTTTAACGTCAACATGTGCACACCTTACTTGCATATACACATTCAAGTAAAAATACAATTACGTCTCGACGCGCCGATTGTTAATTATGAGGGTAAAATATACATCTTTTTTGTATCTTATTTAAACAGACCAATCTCTTAATCAAAAACAGTAATTGCACCGAAAAAAACATCACAGCAATGTGTGTAATAAATACAGAACTGGAATACTGGAACATTTTGGCAAATTGTGTGTCTGACACTGGTACAGCCAGATCATTGTCAATAAAAAAAAATATGGACAATAAGCATTCATAAATAGGCAAAAATAGAACACCAATATAAAAAAAAGATACACTCAAAATGTCAGTATTACAAACACATTCCACATGGATGCATCCTGTGTAGTCCTGATGGCTCATCTTCTGCGGTGGCGAGTTCTGTTCTTGGGTGAAAGCAGGTTTTCGTCCGTGGCGTCGAGGTTCCCATGTGGGTAGAGAAAGCCTCTCTTCATCCCCCTCCTCTTCTTCCACCGCTCGGCCTCCCGGCTCTTCCGGCTCCGGGTCCCGGTCACGGCCTTCACGCCACAGCCGTCCTCCAACTCGTCCACTCTCTTTCTCTTCAACGGGGGGCGTGGAGCGTGCCCCTGGTGGTGGTGGTGGTGGGTGGAGGGGTTCCTGAAGGGGTCCACGTCATAGGCCGCCTCATCGCCATCTGCTCCCGTGCTGCGTGGTCCATGCAGGCCTCCCTGGCGCCTGGCTTGAGCCTGCCTCCGTAGCTTCTTCAGCTCCCGCCTTTCCTGCTGTCGTTCCGCCCTGACCCGTTTGCCCTCCCTTAGGTGCTCCCTCCTCCCGTTACCGGCACGGCACTGGGCCAGCCTGTAGTGCCTCCCGCCTACTTTCGTCAGCTTGCCGGAGAGCGGACGCTCCGATAGAGGCAGCGAGCAGACATCCCTGAGCTCTGTGAACACGCATGCCAAAAAACAAAAGAAGCCACTCACTGGTGTTGCAGTAGTTCACCTTCACATCAACTTTACAGAAGCTCCGTACATGTGGATTGATTTGTGTTGTTCACCACGGGCTCTAGTGCTACCCATTACCAAAATAAGACTTTGTAAACCAAAAGTATTGCCCGTGGGCTGCAGCCTCACCTTGGGCCCTCCTCTGCATCCTGGCAGAGAGTGCGCTCACTTCCTCCCCCGTGTCATAGTGGCAGACGTAGGGGAGGGATGGAAAGGTCCCACTTGTCATCCTCTTCTTCGCACACTCCTGCCAGCGTGAGAGACACAGATGACGAGTCACACATGGGGAGACAGATGTCAGCAGAGGACAGAGCCAGGTCGACAAGGCCAGAGGGCAGAGACAGAAGGAGATGACCAGACAAAAGAATAGAGGAGTGGGCCGATCCGTGTGGAGGTGGAGAGAGGGAGGATGTAGAAGTGAAGTACAGAGTGAGGGGTGGGGGGGAGTCAAGGAGAGAGGAGAGAGGGGGGGGGTCAAGGAAGAGGAAAATATACTTGTCATCTTGGGAAAAAAGTTTATATGATGGCATTGAAAATGATTCCACGAGAAAGCTGGTCCTTCCAATATTGTAATACAAAAAAACATTTTAAATCGTTTTGCTAACTGGGTGTCATTCAGGAGAGCAGAAAGGGGAGGATTACTTACGTGCCCGTAATGTCCGCTCTGAGAGCAGTTGTAGCAGTGAATTGAGTGTTTGATGTCTCGGGGAGTGTGACCCGTCTCTGGCCTGAGGGGAGCCTCAGCTCTGACCTTAAAATAGAACGTTATTCACATTCAACATTCATGTTATCCGGTATCCACAGGTATGTGTGTCTGATAAGCAGTGGCAGAGGATATGATTGGCCAGTGTGGAATGAGAAAGGTTTTATTTCAGAAGATAGTGCAGACCCAGGCATAAAGGCATTTATTCAGGCCAGATTCATATATGACGATTGTAGCCCATCAGAGAAATATCAAAGGAAATAAACATACGGTCAAATGGTACTGTCTCCATGTATCCGGGCAGGCCTAGAAAACATTTTTTGAAATGGTTATTAACACACAACACACACACGTACAAGGGAAGACAATGTTTGCAAGTTATTGTTTGCTAAGAACATAAAAAAGGAAAGCTCTCAAGAGCTAACAGAGAGCACGTTAACACACAAATTTCCAGTGTCGTCATTGACTTGAGATGACAAACTCATGCTCAAGCACAGACGCATGATGCTACAAAAGAAAAAAACATAGAAAAAGGAAAGGCAGCCAAACAGAGAGCTCCCATCAGACATACATCAGCCAGGTGTCCCGTCATCCCACAGCGCAGACAATGCTGGTCCCACAGGGGGCGCTGTGGGCAGGGCATGTGGCCGTGCAGGGGCAGACCACAGCCGGGGCAGTGGCGGGTGGGGCAGACCCTTTGGCGGTGGCCCTGTAAGCCACACAGCAAACAGGTCGCTCGCCTCTGTGTGCGTGTGCAATGGGCAGATGTTCGTTATTTCACAGTTAGAATTACACATTCATTTCCAATGCAGCATGCATTTTGTTTTGGTTTATTGAATGCACATATGTGGATGAAGCCTGCGTACAAGGAAATGTAGTAATTATGGGATGGAACACAAGTCCACATACATCTATAAATGCATATCACAAATACCGTTTTCAAAATGATGTTCAACTCGTTCAACTTTGTGTGGTACTGGCTGAAACCTTGATCCATTGTGTTTTATAGCTGTACACAGATGTTTCTTCTCTATAGAGTAATACTAGCCCAAATGTGACCATGCATCTGCAATTTTATTGAATCCTATAAATGCATGTAAACAGGGTAGGTAAAGGTGTAGCATGTTTACCACTATGTGTGGATATGGAATAAGGACCAACAGTTGTGTGCTTGTCAGGGTGTGCGTGGTCCTTCACCTTGTGGCTGGGACAGACCCTAGCCAAGTGTCCCATCTTGTTGCAGTTGTGACAGGTGAGAGAGGGTTGAGGTGCACTAAAGTATCTTTGTAATGGCCGATCCGTACCAGACTAATGAACAAACAAACAAAAAAAGAGCCCAAAATTAATTTCTTGATTGTCATTTACAATTATAATATATAATCAAACTAGCTTGTCTCAATAAAACATGTCATAACTTTGATCAGAATATTTAACAAGTATTTGAATCGTAAATACTAAATACTACAATTTTTATCAAATGTGATGCAATTATTCAAAAAGGGCTACCTTGTCTTTTTCCATTACAGCCCAGGAAGGGTCATCAGATTTTGTACATTTGACTACGATGGAAAGAACAGCAATTGAGTGAAGATTAGCAACAAAAATGTGTGCCTTGTATGCCATGTCAAACATCCATAACCAAATATGCCAGAAAAAAATATTGTTTTATACTGAATACTTAATTTTTAAGTATATTGTTTCATCATTTACAAAACTCATCAGATCAAGTATCAAAATGAATTATTTGCCTAGCTGCAGCCCTCATCTGAATCAGGAGTTGTATATAGGTCATGCATTTTAATGTTGTTGTCTACTTGTTAACTCAATCGAGTCAACTAACTAACAATGGGGTTAGCTCCCTCACCCAATTTTTTAATAGTCTAATATATTTGTGAAGAACTTCTTAGGTGATCCCTGCCTGGAGATCAAACTTTTAACTTGTTGCACTCAAGCTATAAAATATAGAAAATGTATTCATGTTTTCTGTCACCCAGAGCTAAGTTAATTCAGATGCAAGTCATTAAAGAGCAGGCAGATGAGCATGCCTGCAGGCAAGCTGAGGACAGTAGACCCAGTACCACGGGAACCACGGGAACCAAAAGATACTGTCTGGCACCGTTACACACATTCTTTGCAGATTGCGGAAATGACAATACTTGACTTTCCATTAGTGTAGGCTAACAGAGAAGAGAGCCCATTTTAATTTGGAAAGAGTATCCAAATACTCAAATAAAATGTTATGAACAGCCCCATCTCAGGTGCAACATGGAACATTGCCATTACTATATCTGATTGCCTGGAAGTGTGCTAGGTGATGCAACTCATTACAAATTAAAAAGCTCACATGGAACCCATATTGTCTTTGCGTTACAAACAATTTAATTGTATATACAGTATAGTGAGTCCGTTTGTTTGTATACAGTTTAAACACTTTTCGAAATGTTTGAATGATAAGATTAGATTAATTATGCATTTGAACCATAAAATTATGGTAATATACCAAATTACCGGCTTATTCGACAAGTCAAATCAGGATGAATGAGATGTGTCTGGCTGCCGTATGGATAAGAGTTGAAATCCTCACCATCACTTTCAGAGCCATCATCGGAGCTGTTGCCACCCCAGTAACATAGGTTGAGCTGGATGTCTCCATCCCCCGTTTGTGCCTCTCCGCCTAGTATCATCCATTCCTCGATGGGCTCATCAGAAGAACTCAGCTCCTGGTGTTCCTCTGGGCCTGAGTCTGTATCAGAGGTTGAGCTCTGGCAACAGTCATGAGGACCCTCCAGAGAGGAGAGGGGGAAGGCCAGCACCAAGGGGGGAGATTTCTCTCTGATAATCCTTGCGGTTTTTTTGGAGCTGTCAGTCTGGTGATGGTTAGACCTCAATTCCAGTTCACTTTCCGAATTGCTACAACCCTCAAAATAAAACGGCACATCTTGGTCTTTTACACCTTGATTTTTAGTTCCGTGTAGTTTGGAGAAGTCCATCATTCAACCGTAATATAGTATGTATTGCATTTAGTGCAGTAGCGACATCCAACGACCAATCAGTGTTCTTATGTTATTTAGAACAATACGAAAAAGTGAAGTTAATGTGGGTCAAATAAATAGCAATTCCATGTATGAACTGTATCTACATAAGATATATATAGTAAAAGTTAGCTTTCAGAGCAGTCAGCATTCCGTAACCGGCTAGCTATTAAAATAAACCGAATTTACCAGCTAATGGTAGCCTCAGTGGTCAATACCTGAAACGAACAATATAGTAATTTAAACGTGTTTAAGTTTCCAGGAAAACAGAAAGGCTTGATGGTGTTTTGGATTCTAAGATTAATATTAACTCGTGGTCAATACCATGACATAACTTACATGACGGTTTTGGGTGGTTTACACTTAACGAAACAGCACCTTCCCGGAGTTTCCGGAACAAAACCCGCTGGACAACCATAACGAAACCCTTAGTAATGCAGCCTTTTAATTTGTTTACTTTGATTTGTTTAAGATTATGTTGTCATATCTATCCACCGTTTGGGAATATAAATGTAACTGAACAATTCGATAACATATAGATAACCAGGCAACAGGCCATGAGTAATTTTTGCAGAATAGCAGCCTATATATAAAATCACAAAAAATAACGCAAAAATAACGAAAACAAAATGTAGGCTAAACTAATGAAATAGCCTATATTCAAGTAGAAATTGTTGAATTGATAAACTCTTCACTCTTCATTGACTGTAAATTTGGCAATAACAGTGAAGCAGAGATAACTCAGTCTGAGTTCTCTACAGTGATTGTGAATGCACTGCGCTGAAAGCTGTATCACTAGCTGTATAACTGATACTAATTGTATCAGTTTGTCGAATTCATTCTTCAACCGCTGTCAAACATCTCTTGCACGCAGGCGACTCGAGGGTCAGTCATCCTGAAAGGCCTATGATATTGTGTTCTTCAGGTGTGTGTTCATGTGTGGGGTAGAGTCCTTTAGAGATCTATAGGACTCAGTGTGGGGGCGCTAAGGATGTCGCGCAGTCAACCAATTCCAAACCAATTGCCGCAAAAGGGTGGGCATCATGGCATCATCGCGAGATCTCCCAACACTTGGCGTCAGTCACGTGTGCAACATTGACACATGCTGTTCTGCACGTTCACTTGTTCTTTCATTCATTCTCAAAACGTTTAATCACACCGATAGAGGGGGCCCTGTTGGCATCAAGGCCATTTTTGTCATCATGTTCAAACTGTGCGAAAGTGCGCAAAAAATACATTGCTTAGCATATAGCCTAGTATGCTTGTATTTACATTGTAACTGCAACTGCACACTTAAGGTACAATATGCAATTATGCTCCATAACATATTATGTCATGTGTAGGCCTACACATTCTTTTTACCTTTATACTTTTATATTTCTGAGTGATCTGTTTTTTTATGTGGGTGAAATACAGACTGTGTGTATCTATAAGATACTGGATGCCTAAAATTTCCCTTGGGATGAAGATCTATCTATCTATCTATCTATCTATCTATCTATTCAACTTTAGAGCTACAGGGATCTAGGTTAGCTCATTAGATGCAGCAGTGTATATAAAGCTCATGTTAAATGTAAATTAAAAAAAAGCCTGGCCGGGCTTTTGAGGGACACGGGGAGGCAGAGGTGAGGGGTGTTCATTTCTGAAAGTGTAGGTCCTATAAGTTAGATGGGGTCCTGAGTTGGATGTTACTTAGGACCACCAGATGGTCAAAACTATTCATGACTATTCTCAGGTTAAAATGAGCCCAATTCTAATCAACAAAGTTGATTATTTATCATTTGGTAATTTATGGGATGCTTTTATCCAAAGTGACCAAAGTGAATTTAGCTGTACCGCATAAGGGTGTTGTTGGTCAGATTTAAAGGCCCTGACTCACCAAGCTGGTGTCACAGAACTAGCTCAGTCGAATTCTGACTGTCTGAATGTTGCGTCGCCTACAGATTGTCTGGCCAAAAAGTTGCACTGGAACACGTTGCAAGGACTGCAGGAAACGGCTAAGATGCACATGTGTTCTGCAGCTGGATGAGAGGAAATAACGCTCCTTACTGGCGGTGGTGGTCGGTATTCGTCTTTCAGAAAGGGACACCAGAAGAACTCAGACTGCAGATTTTTTTTTTTTAAAGGAACTTGGCTGGTAGGTTGGTCCAAACATCTTAGAGAACTAGCCACAGATCTTCTGTGAATGTAGGTTTCCTCAAATCCTCCTGTCTCTTCATGTAATCCCAGACAGACTTGATGATGTTGAGATCAGGGCTCTGTGGGGGCCATACCATCACTTCCAGGACTTCTTGTCCTTCTTTACGCTGAAGATAGCTCTGAATGACATTGGCTGTATGTTTGGGGTCGTTGTCCTGCTGCAGAATAAATGGGCCAATCACCCGCCTCCCTGATGGTTTTACATGAAGTATCTGCCTGTATTTCTTAGCATTGAGGAAATTAATCCTAACCAAATCTCCATCTCCATTTGCAGAAATTTGAATTGCCCCAGGGGTCAATAAAGAATCTTGAAAATGCAGCCCCAAACTTGCAAGGAACCTCCAACATGCTTCACTGTTGCCTGCAGAAACTCATTAATGTACCACTCTCCAGCCCTTCGACAAACAAACTGCCTTCTGCTACAGTCAAATATTTGAAATTTTGACTCACCAGTCCAGAGTACCTGCTGCTATTTTTCTGCACCCCAGTTCCTGTTCTCCTGGATAATTGAGTCGCTTGGTTGTGTTTCCATGTTGCCCGTTTCTTTGTGCTTCTTCAAAAGAGCTTGAACAGCACCTCTTGAAATCCAGTCTGCTTTGAAACCTTTTCCTGGGAGAGGCCTTGCTGATGCAGCAGAACAACCTTGTGTCTCGTTGCTGGGCTCAGTCTTGCCATAGTGTATGTCCTGTGACATGAAACTGTCTTCCATAACCTCCCCTTGGTTGTGGGAGAGTTTGGCTGTTCCACACCCAGTTTTAAGCCTCCTATACAGCTTTCTTCTGCTTCAGTTAAGGACTGTGTTTCAACCAACATGTAAAATTGATGATCCTTAGCACCCGTTTGGTGTAATTGTTTGATCATACACCCTATAATACTATAATCCTATAAAATCCCTGACTTTGTGCAAGTGTACCTGTAAGAATTGATGCTGGTTTGAAGGAAACACCAAATATTGACTTGATTTAGAATTGTCTTTTGTTCACTCACTTAGCATTTTGTAAATCGAGAAAAATAAACAATTATTTATATTTTTGACAGCGTTTAGTTTACAGCATTTTATTTGTGCCAAATGTACTGCAAAAAAGTATGAGCACTCAATGACTCGTCACCAATAAAGAAATTACCCATTAATGAGCCAATATAGATGTGCAAAGATGTCTATTCCTGTGTTGCCTACGTTTAAACCAATAACGACCAGGAAGAATTTGGGATAATTATTTAATTTTTCTTTCACACAGAGAAAGCAGCAAACATAAATATGTTTTATATTATCTTAAATCGGTTATTACATCATAAAGTTTTTTTCATTTTGTATCATTACCACTGATAGTTTATATATAATAGGTTTAAAGTTTAAGGGATTGTACAAACACTCAATAAGGACAGCGGAATTGTTGTGCAAAATATAAAAATGACGAGAAATCCGAAGACAATCTTCCCTTCTTCCCTTATCGACCTTCATCATCGCTGTGTTTTGGACTCTCGACTCCTTTCCCTCACTCCCATCATGACCGCTTGTTCTGGACACAGACACTAACTACTAGCAGCTTTTTATGCAAGATAAATTATTATATGAATTAATCATAATATATTAACGTATCCAGATAAAAAAAAAAAAATTAAAAAAAAAAAACAGGGCATCCAAAATCATAAAGAATAAATTAGTGCGCCCGTTGGCGTGTCTTTATCCTGGTCACTTCTCTGTGAGCGAGAGCTGAAGGATCCTCTCCAACTCCTCCTCTTCCTCCTTGAACCTCCTGGTGACGACAGACCAGATGTTAGGGGTGTGGTGTCAGGGTAATAACATTGTTGTTGTTATAACAGGGTAATAACATTGTTGTTATAACAGGGTAATAACATTGTTGTTATAACAGGGTATTAACATTATTGTTATAACAGGGTATTAACATTATTGTTATAACAGGGTAATAACATTGTTGCTATAACAGGGTAATAACAATTCAAAGTCATCAGGTCAAAATGTTTCACTGAGATGCTTCCATAGTGTAAGGCGCCAACAACACCCAGGCTGCGTCCTAAACAGCTAAACTGATGCGTCTTCAGGCAGCGAGCCATCAATTCATGTCTCAATCATATATGATGCTGCCTGCTGAGCTGCCTCAGAGTAGGCAGGTTATGAAGGCAGCATAGAGGTACACTTGGTTAGA
>JAOPUH010000002.1:5321730-5333578 GCA_027123175.1 Urophycis cirrata
CGTGCGTGTGGCCGCTGCGCGCGGCGGGCGCTGCGGCGTGCCTGTCGGACAGCAGGGGGTGCTGCTCGGCCGGGTGGCCCTGGGTCCTGATGGGGGGCCGGATGAGGGCGCGGGCCTGGTTGTGCGTGGTGGAGGCCGCCGAGCGGTTGGCGATGGCCGCCTCCAGTTTGGGGACGATGGTCATGGGGTCCATCTTGGCCTTGGACAGCCGCTGCAGGGTGAGAGTCAGGCTCTCCTTGCCGTCCTGCTCCATCTCGTCCTCCCCTTCCTCCTGAGCTCTGTTTTGGTTTGCCTCCTCGTCCCTCTCCTCCACGGCGTCGTCTCCTCTGTCTTTGGCTGCCCTGCCTCCTCGTCTCGCCTCCGGCTGGTTCTCTTTGTCCCTGCCTCTTCCTCCCTTCTCCTTGCACTCCTCTTCCTCCTCTTCCTCCTCCTCTTCTTCATCATCATCATCACTGCCACTGCTGTTGCTGCTGCTGGTGCTGTTGTCCTCGCTGTCTTCCATCTCGCCATGGCTCCTCCCCCCTATGAGCCCTCGCCCAGCCCCGCCTCCTCTTAATCTCACCCCCCTCCCTCTCCCCCTGCGTGGCTCTCCCCGCGGCTCTGCTGCCA
This sequence comes from Urophycis cirrata, assembly GCA_027123175.1. Classification (NCBI taxonomy): domain Eukaryota; kingdom Metazoa; phylum Chordata; class Actinopteri; order Gadiformes; family Phycidae; genus Urophycis; species Urophycis cirrata. The sequence continues at coordinate 5,322,340 of JAOPUH010000002.1, forward strand.
GGCTGGGAGCGGGCTGCTGCTGCTGCTGCTGCTGCTGGAAGGTGGTGGTGGCGGCGGTGGCGGCGTGCGAGACGCGGTAAAGAGTGCCCCGGCCCCGGGACAGTCTGCTGACCGGGGAACGCATCCTGGGCAGCGGGCTGGAGGACGACAGCCGAGGAGAGCGGTCCAGAGAGTGCTTCTGTTTCCACCAGAGAGAGAGAGAAAGAAAAAATCAATCAGAGACGATGGTGGAAAGTTTTTCCTGTGACCTCTCCTACTTGTTCTCGTACTCGGTACCCTTAGTCTCACCGTTCCCGTTGCCATCGTGGCACAGGTTGGCCACAATGGGAGACTGAGGCCCAAATTTAAAGAAGAAAAAGGTACTGTCCTGTTGCATCTGAGAATCACCATAATTGATGGTTTCAGGCCGCCATGTACTTGCTTTGTGGTTACTCAACTATAGCTCCATAAAAAATTAAAAAAAACTGAAATATTGACATTAAATAAAAACCCATCCCTCACCGCCAAGAGTTTGCTGCGCTCCATTTTTATCTGTAGAAAAAAAACAAAACAAAATCAAAAGATTAGCCACTGCTCACGATCAAAGCATCCCATGTACACCTCCACTCATGCTTTGGCTGTGTCCCACAAGCTCCTCCTCACCCTCTTCTTGAGGCGAAGCTCCAGTGGACTGGCCCTCTTGCTGCTCAGCCGGTGCTGCAGCAGCAACCTCTGGGAGGGCGGCGGCGCCATCTGCCGCGCGGGAGCCCGGCCGCGCCGGCCCCGCCCCCTGGCGCTCTCCCCCACGCCGATGCCCTCCCGGTGGGCACGCTTGGACGGCCGGGAGGAGGTGGAGCATGCTGACTCCACGCTCCCCTCGTCACTGGAAGACTGATGGAGGAGAGCGAGAGAGAGTGAGAGAGAGAGAGAGTGGTTGAACAACAGAGTGGCTGTTTCCAAGTCCAACATGCTGGTAAAACATATTGGCAATTATGAAGGACAAACGGTTGTAGCCTTGTTAAAGTGTCTGCCTGCTGCACCTCTGAACCTGATCCTTTGCCACGGTAACATTTGGGACATTCCCAGCAGCTGGGCAAGTCCTTGTTAACTCTCCCCTCGCCGGGCTCCTGATGCACACACAGAAACCGCTCATCAGCTGGGAACACTGGATACACTGGACACGGCTGTATAGGATGTCACCTGAGACACACTTACCTTCATGCACTCGGGATGGTTGATCTCAGCGCAGTTGGAACATTCCATGAGTGTGTGGGTGGAGGGGGTCGACTCCTCCGGCTCCCCCTCACCGCATACGGCGCAGTGTGCCGTGTTGGGCAAGGCAGGCTGGACAGATATTCAGGTGGGTCAGGCAGGCTGCTCTGGGTTCGGGCCACGGCCCCTTAACACTTCAGCTAGAAACCCCGAGACTAATGAGTGTGGCCTGGAGTCGGACCATGTTTCCCTGCCAGGAAAGCCATGGCTATTAAAAAAGGACGGGTGGTTACTCACGGCCAGGCACTGCCTCATGACGCAGCCCTTCTTCATGCGCCCGGGGCCGCCGAACTTGCGCATGTCGTGGCAGAACTGGCAGTTGCCGCACTCCTTCCTGCAGCAGGCCGCGCAGCGCTTGCACCGCACCCGCCGGCGCCGCAGCGCCGAGATGGAGGAGACGGGCTTGAGGGGCCGGGGGACCAGGGGCTTGTGGGCGGGGCCCACGCGGGGGCGGTAGACGACGGGCGGCGGAGGGGTGGGGGAGCGGTACCACGACGGCTGAACATAGAGGGGTCAGAGGAGGAAACGCTTAGAATCGCTGGCACGACGGCACGACGGCACAGGGCAGGTTGTCCCAAACCCCCCCCACCCCACAGAGTGATGTCACCGGTCCGTCTCTCACCCGTTTGGGCCACCTGACGATGGGCTCTCCTGTGTAGGACAGCTTGGCGTCGTCGACCGCGTGCTGCCTCAGAACCGCCTGCGAGGCAGAAACAGAGGAAAAGTCCATTGATGTGTGTATGTATGAGTAATGACTTCCAGTGCTAGTGGTTTTCATTATTAATACAATTGACCCAGATGTTCTTGCTGAGAATGAACCCACTGCTGTTGGGAGCAACAGACATCAAGTCAAAAAAAATGTAATAAAGACAAAAGCCAAACTAAGCACCCACCCGCATGTCCTCGAGCAAAGAGGGAGCATCTTCAATCCCTGCAGGGACGCACTTCTTGTTGGCAGGGAGCTCCTCCAGCTTGCCCACCAGGTTCCACAGGCCCTCCAACTCATAAGGGGTCAGCTTTGACGGCGGCCTGTTTACAAACTCCAGCTTGCACTCTTCCTCATCCTCCTCCTCCTCTTCCTCCTTTACCACCTCCGTAATTAACTTCTCGCCATCGCTGTCGGCACCATCTTGGCTGCCGTTCACGGTGGGTTTGGTGGCCTGGAACTCCTCGCGGGTAAGACCTGAGAGAAGCGCGTTCAGAGATGCAAACACATGACGGTGAAAAAAAAAACAAAAAAAAAAAAGGTGCATCGCAATCTCATTACGAGAGGTCACCAGGGGGCCCTGTTAAAGGTCTAAGAGGCACCCCGCAAGGTGGGGACCCCCTAACCCTACTCTCATCTCTCATCAGTCGAAGGTATGAATAGTAAAGCTCTTGCTGGTTCAGTTGGTACGGTTCCCTTAAAAAGAGAAGCATTCAAATTTTGGATTATCATGTAATGATATGGGTCCCCAACGCCATGCAAATGTAACTCTGGTGGGTGCTAAGCCTAAACAACGGGAGGAAGACCAACATTTTTCAACCAGCTCCAAGTTTAGAGCCATATACCGCAGAAGAAATTAGGTTTAAAATAGATGGCTAAGATTACTGCACTTTATAGGCCTATTGGTTTAGTTTGGTGTTGTTTGTTTTTTTCGAAGAATGATATCCAATAGTATAATGTTTAAAGTATACAGTTTCGTGTTGCATAGCAAAGGCCTGATGATGAATACAGCAGGTGTGTGTGTGGACGGTGGCTGCCGACCCTCACCTATGCCCAGGGAGTACTTCTGGAACTCCGGGGTGAGGTGGGACGTGTTGGTCATGCAGTAGAGATAACGCTCCAGCACATACCAGCACATCTCAAAGTAGAACGGGTAGCGGAACTTTGCTGGGACCTGGGGTGGGGGGGGCGCAGTGGAACATTCAAATTGCTCCATTACGTTCAGGAATAACACAGTAGTCTGATCCGTCACGATAAAATTGTATTTCTGGCATTGTGATTCTAGGTTTGAGTAAATAGCAACAGCAGTCATTTGAATTAACCATCAACACATCATTTGAAATAATGACACTGAACAATGCTACAACCAAATCAGTTATATAAACCTGATGTAAGAACAATATTGCAACATCCCCACGATGACCCTTCCATAGTCCCAGGTGTGTGTGTGTGTGTGCGCGCGTGCGTGCGTGCGTTTGCGTGTGCGTGTGCGTGTGCGTGCGTCTCACCCGGGTGCGGTCCTCGATGCTGTATATGTTGAGCTGCATGGGGATGTTGAAGCTGTGGAGGAAGTTGCCTCCAAACACCAGCGTGTCCTCTGGGGTGTACACCGCATGGATCCAGCCTGAGGACACACCGGGGGGCAACACGGTGGCGATGAGCGGTTAGGCCAGGAGGAGTCTCTGCACACGCACTGGAGTGCATGCAGTCAGCCATGACACGTGTACACGTACCTGATGGGATCATGAAGGTGTAGCCCTGCTTCAGCTCTATCCGCTGACAGTCATGGCACTTGTCTCCCAGGAAGATGTCGCCCTGTTTGCCTGACAAAACCCAGTTCTCATAGGTCTCCAAGTTCTGGGGAGAGGGCGGGATCAGCCAGAATACCTGCACGGGTGGAGAAAGACCAATCACACGAGGTGAGGATTGGGGTCCGTGATCAGCAGACCAATCAGTTTTAAATGACATCTGTGTGTGTGTACAAGTCACTGCTCAATGCAGAACACCCGTAGTAAGTAGTAGAAACAGCTTAAGAATGCTACAGTAGCTCTATTTTATCTACTCAGTACATGAGGATCAGTACAGACCTTTCCACCTCGCAGGATGTGGTACCAAACTGATGTGCCTCCAAAGTCAATATGGAAGTCTGTGAAGCAGCCCTGTACACTCATGAGGCAGTACCTAGGTGACACGCAGAAACCCCCAGATGCAGTGCACAATAAAATTCCAGCAAGTTGTAGTGTTTGAGTATTTCAATTAAGCTTTGAAAAAAAACAACAACAAATCTTTTGTCTTGAATCATATTGTTTTTTCAATCAGTCTGATGGAAAGAGAGTGACTCACTTCTGTACTTTTGGGTAGTGCATGTCTATGATTGCATTGGTGGAGTCCCTCTGTCTCTCCTTCAGGTGTCGGGGCCACATGTTGTCTACCCAGTCTATCAGGTCTACCTGTGGGAGACAGGGCAAAGAAAGGGTTCAACATTTTCTCTGCGGTCTAATGCCATGACAAACATTCCCATTGCATCAGGCCAAACATTACACAGGAAAACTGCTGCAGGTGAGTGATGTGGTGCTTCTAGTGTTGCAGTGTCATACGGGGGTAAAGGGCTGTAAATACACTCACCGAGCGGGGCCGCTTCACCAGATTCTCCAGCTTTGTGTGGCTGAACTCCAGGCTGATGACGTTGTAGAGTTTCTCCCTCTCAGAGGGGGGGGTCTCGTAGTAGCGACGCCACTGGGCCATAGACATCTCGATGCCCTTCTGGGTGGTCACGTCCATCACGTCCACAATGCGCCTGCTGCCTGTGAGTGATGCCATGGGTGAATAGAGTGAGCAGGACATAGCGGGACATAGCAGGACATAGCACGACAGCATTTCATCAATAGAGTGTACTGCCACTTCTTCTGTAGCCCAAAATTATTTAGCAACAAACAAACAAAAAGAAAAAACTAAAAAAAATGTATCATTCAGGTTGAAATGTGTATAGATAATGAAATTGAGTAAAGTTGTTTGTGTTCATGTGTGACAAATAAAAGGGCACCTACCGACAAACAACTTAACATCGCTTACACTAAAATCTGGGTCCGGCATTCTGAAAGACAACAAAGACTACATCAGCCATTTTCATTCACTGTATTAACACATTGCTGGGCGGCGGTCTTTCCAAGTCACAGAGTACAGTGTATTATCAGTGGAGGGAGGATCTTACTCTATGCCGAGGCCATCTGCCTTCTCAAAGATAATAGGGTCTCTGAGGCCTTCTCTCTGAATATACTCAAATGTGAATTCTGGAAACAAGACACAAGGACGACAAACCAGTTATCAAAACAGCACTCCTGACAACTCCTCAAACAAATGCTTTGTTTTATACAGGCCAACAAACAACTGTATCTTTGGATTACATTGCTTCAACATCCTTACTTGTTGAATAAGTACAAGCAAACCAATGTTCCCTTGACATAACAGCAGATGAAAGGGTTATCTTAAAATAGTAAACACTACTTTGCTTCAATAGTACTTTGAGCAGTCTAACCTGTGCCATCCATACGCTTGACGAGCTCGGAGTTGAAGCGGCCGCCATGCAGCTTCTCTTCCAGGTCGAAGGTGCGCTTCCCTTCGATCTCGTCGTCGGAGATGCCATCGTCCTGGTAGCGTCGTCGGGTGCCTGTGCGCTAGAGACAGACCAACGTAAACACTGGGGACAGCGCTGAACCACACGCTTACCGGGAGACAAGTAGGTCAAAAGCCGAGGAATAACCTCCAATTAACCATCAGGATTTTTACCCCAATGTATGCTCAAAAATGGTGGGCTCTGTGACAGTTGAGTTGTCTTTTTTTCTGGGGAAGGTTCCTAACTGAACTGAAATGACCTGGAAGTATTGAAGTGGCAGCCACGATAAGAGCTGTTTGAATTCTCTCAATGATAAGGGAAGCCATTCAAAGGTTCCTTTATTATCTCCTTTAGCATGGGGTACGCTGGACAATCCTTTATGAAAAGGAATGGCCATAATGCCGTCCCACAATTCCTTGCAGCAGGAACATTTCCATTCACTAAAACAAACGCTCAACATAACCAACAATTACTTTCATACAATCATACCAACTGGGATTTATGTCTATAAACATGGGTCAACAGAAGTGTGAGCGTGAGCATTATCAATATGACCACTATTTGGTTCCCCTTTAGTGACTGGTAGCCTATATTCCTTTTTTTATTTCAATTCCAGCCATAGTAATAAAGTATAATTTTTCACCAGGTTGTTGACATTTATAGATCCTGCATTTGCCTTCTGCAGTTATAACTCAGTAGGCCAAGTATCCAAGATACATTTTTAGTAGTCTTTGGAACATTGTAGTTTCACCGCGGCAGACCCATGTCCATGACAAAAAACAATGGGGCTTGGATGTGGGTCAAAGTTACAAAAGTGGAAAAAAATGACAAATATTATATATAGGGGTACTAAACCGGAACAATTCATGATCTGTGATGAAAGGTTTACAGTTGGCCTATATTCTACATAATTGTATTCTATGTGTGCACTCCTAATTGGAGAGCAGCTAGTATTTCATTGTAGGTATCCGGCAAACAGACAATACAGATTACATACTCATATTCATTGATTGCCATTATATAAATATACAAAATGGCAAATAAGCAATTGTCCCCATTTTCAATATTTCAAATATTTTCAATGATACCACAATAAAGATTTTTTTCTAAAAACATCTACAAAGTATGCAAGAAAGATGGCAGCACACACAAAAAGTGATTCCTTCGTAAAATAAAAACATTCACGCAGCCAACTACTCAACAGTTCAAATTCAAGCCAAACAATGCATTACTACAATAGCAGGGGTTAATCTTCTCCGCATATACAATGCAACCCCCTCCTTCCCAACTTCCATTCATCCTATGCAGTGGCTTGGCGAGACAGATGGATGAAGGATCAATCACCCTGCCCCCCACCCACTTTATCTTCAAGTCTGTTATTCATCTCTAAAGTACTTGTATCCATAATGCTAAGCAAGGAACGTACAACAGCATAACTACATTAATACATTGTGAGGAGATATGGTGAGCACTCATTGTGCACAAAAACGGACAAAAAGAAGCACACATTTCAGAGCATCAATTCAAACCCAAGAAAAACAAGAGAATCAATTACATAACATTCTTTAAATAAATCAATAATAGAAAACGCTGTTCTGATATTCTACCCAAGAAAAAAGTTTAATCGCATATATTAAGATACTAAAGTTATACGGTTTGCTAATTTAGGATCAGTATGGAACGAGAGGTAACGTACGACTAAGGTAGGACTAGGAAGGTCTTAAAATGATGTTGAACGACAGAAATTGCATGGTAGGTTCTCATTACTGTAAATTACTTTAAAACGGTCAGAATGTCAAGAGTCACATAGACTGTATTTTAATGGTAGTGCCTTATTAACTCAATACAAGCCACTTTATTTAAATTAACGTTGAAAGATTTGAAAGCACATACCAAAACATGAAAAAAGACACTAAACAATGACATTGTAAACAATCACCAAGCTACTCACCAAACGTTTGCTATAACGTGTATGCGGGTCCTCCATATCCTTTCGTAGTGAAAATGAGTTTCATGAAATGAAATAGAGAAATATAACATCGTACAGTTATATTATATATATTGTAAGGATATAATTGCCACACTGGAATCAAAAGCGACCCGTGAGTTAGCTAGCCATATAACCTAGCTTACAGTGCTAACAGTGTTTAGCTAGCAGACTAGCATTGAGTAACAATACTAGTGTTAACATTAATGCGTGAAGACGTCAAAAACCCACAAGTTTCAGGTTCCACGGACGGAGCCATTACTCATAACGAATTATAATGCAACTCAGTTTGTTTGTTTTGCCAGTTACCACTAAACAGTATTGCCAATTAGCCGAGTCGCTGGGTCCTTTCTTAAGTAACACAGCTAACATTAGCGTTGGCTATCTGATATTAGCTTCAACGGCAGTGTTGTACTTTTTTGATCATACCTCTTTATGAAGTCCTTGGAGTTATGGGTGATAAGGAATTGTTTCGGAGTCAATGTGTATATAGCCTCTCAGTAAAACCCTCCCCCATTGCATATAGTAAGTCCTATACAGCTGTTGTGGATGTTGTTATACGATAAAGTTAAGACGATTCGCTACGAGCCGCCATTTTCAGCTTGTCACAAAACACACACACACAGACGAAGAACTGAAGGACCGAACACCCGCCCCGATCTACACTACTGGCCAATAAGCGACAGGGAGCTAAGCATAGCGTGAACACGATTGGACAACAATATTGCTATTTATTAAACGCGAATTCATTTCTGGAAGAAGTGTACTCCTTTACAATACTGGTTTAGCACAGCAGACACATTGATCAAATTAATATTGTTTTGGCACAGTCCAATGAAGCTCGGGACCTGGTGTGCTTATCTCTATATACTGACAGCATGTTTCTATTGTATTGGCCTACTGTCTGTATTACTCATGCAGTATCACTGAATGTGTACACAATACATAAGAATAATACTGTCAGTCGATCGGTCCAACCGGCTACAAAGAAAACCTCATAGGCAACATACAACTCAAGCATTTTATTTGATAACAATCTTCACAATTTCTTTACATGAAAAAAACATACCTTAAACTACGTCAGCATCACATGACATACAGAAAGTTCATAGAAAACAAACCGCACAACAGTCACAGATGTTTTACGTTATAGGCCGAAATGGCACGGAGCTCATTCATGTATTTGACTGGGCAATCGAAAATCAAGCTGAGTTCCATTTATGGGGTGAGGTACTGCTCTTTATTTCATTGACATTACTCATTATTTTACATACCATCTATATAAAACATAGCAAGGCAAAAACCTTTGTAGACAACCAGATCGGCGAACGTTAATGTGCCATTCCAAGAGAAGCCGCCAGGCGGTGCCGGCAGTCCCCAATAATTCAGTTAGGTTAACGCCCGCAATTCAATAATGAACATGAAAACAAAAACACGGAACTGAAGACATATCATCTAGAACATATTTTCCGAAACCTCATACAGAAAAGGTTATTGTTCTAACTACATGGGGGGAGTTTTCCTGTAAACAAAACAAAGAACAAAAAGTAATTTGTTTGTGCAGTGATCAGTCAGTGTGACTTTTGTGAATATTATTCTCAATGTAGTTTACCTGTTTTATATACCTTTACGAGATGAAACTATACAGGTAGGAGAAGCCAACGATTCCAATGATAGCACAGCACAATGTGATCATCATTTTCTTCTGCAGCATGAATAGAGATTGCATAGAGATAAAAAGCATGAGATATATCTGGGATTGGATTTACCTCTCAATTAATTGGCACATTTGTGGTATAGGCAATGACTGGTTCAGGTAAATGAGAGCCAAATGGAGAACAAAGGATCAGAGAGGAACAAGTGTGTGGGTATGCATGTATGTGTGGTGGAATGAACAGAGAACAATTGAAAAGGGACTTACCTTCATTCTGAAGTGCAGTTTACTATGTGAAGCAAATACATTGTACTGGTAATACTACACGGTCACAATCAATACATGAAACCGCTTTAAATAGACAACGGTGCTCAGTCATGCTCTCAGCAAAGTAATTGACTCCTAAATACAGGACAAAGTTAATGCATTAACTTTGTCCTAAATACAGGACAAAGGTAATGCATTAGAAATGTTCTTATCGTTCCTCACAAAACGATACGCCCCCTAGCACAGAAAAAAGAACTCAAAAAGACGTAGCATACAGTGATTAAAAAAGGTAAAATATTTAATTCCTTCATCAAAAATATTTGGCATCATATAACTTAAGAGTACAACAGTCATAGCACAAAAGCTACTTTTTTCCCTCCCTTTAAATTACGTGGAACTAGTAATAAGTAATGAGCATCGATGTGTAAGAAGTCTGCGTGTCAACAGGGTATTGGTAATAGCCAATTGACTACAACTCCAGCATATGAAATTTAAGAGTCAAGTATGGCTGATTTATAAAATATAAAGGAAGATGGCTTTGGCGTTTCCTGTGAGGCAGAATCATGTTAAAATAGCCTCAGATGGGATTAGTTACAATCACACCAAGCTCAACCTCAACATTATGTTATCAGACATTGAGCAAACTTCTGAAAATCCATTATTATTATTTGATGCACCCAACTTTCTTTATGTTGGATTGCAGGAACTAGACTTATTCAGAATAGGAGACATGCATTTACAACTCGTCATATGTGAGAAAGACCAACAGAATGTGTGCACGGTGAGGCACTAAACACAAAAGTGGCAATTGATAATTAACATGATTTAACTACATAAATGACAGACACGATCAAAAAGTGCTGAAATGTGCCTTCCCCCCATGAGAACAAAAGTTCCCAATGCAGGAGATAATAGCTAGCTTCACATCAGAGAATGTGCCCATCGATTAAAAAGGCAAGGTGTCATGGCAGTGACATGTGTGGTGCTACGGGGGAACCAGGACCAGTACTAGGAAACAACGTGGTACAAAACTACACCATGGCGTGGAATTACCCAAAGCCACTCTTGAAACAATGTGACACAAATGATTGAACTTTTTTTCTCCCCAAGATGTATACAAACATGTAATGCGCATGTACTTATAAGTCTTTGCCCTCATTCCATTTCATCATCGGCAGTCAGAGTACTCTCAGCTCCCCATCCATGGATGCTATATATATATATATTCACCCACAGACCATCAGGACTGAACGCATATCAGTCTAACTTATTTACTTTTTTTTATACATTACTTGTTCCATGTTGTCTGGGAACTGTCCATTGGTGAAAGACAGTACATCACAGCACACTTCCAAGTCCTATGTTAATGTAAGGGTCTTTGGGCTAACAGATGAGATCCGTCTGGAATAGATGGGGCTTTTTCAAGCCATTTCACCCCATCTGTATGTAACTGGACAGCTGATGAGAGGGGCAGATGGGGTGCGTGTGGGGACGACATTGAGGAAGATGACATGAGAGGAGACGAGGGTTGGTCCTCCTATAGTGTCTGAGAGAGGATGATGGCAAGGACGACCACAGCAGCAACAGCACAGACCACGATGATAATGATCACCTTCTGCAGCCAGCCAGGAGGGGCAAACACAGAGAGATGGGGGGGGGGGGGGGGGGGGGGGGAGGGGGGGGGCCATAAAAAAGGAAATTAAAAAAAAAAAAACACAAAAAAAAAAAAAAAAAAGGCCGGCGGCCCACCCAAAGGAGTGA
>JAOPUH010000002.1:5341680-5353914 GCA_027123175.1 Urophycis cirrata
CGGAGTACGGAGCAGTAGTGCATGCATAGAAAAAATATTGGTCCTGAATGAGGACACACTGTACACACTGTGCGTTAGTGTAACGCAGATGATCTGAAGATGCCACGTTGATGTAGCATGTAGGACTGTGACAAGCAGCTACAATTGGCTACCTTGGCTAGTCACGTTTTGGGTAGTAATTTCTATGTAGGCCTATGCTTCCCATTTTTGTGTTATGGAGATTGTTGAGGGCAGCATAAAGTTTAGCATTTCATCTTTGTTATGAGACAAGCCATACTTCTACTGTCCCAACTCTTTATCGGCATGCAGCCTCCCAAAAAAGCCAAAAGAAAACTCTTTGGTCGGACCCCATGTTCATACATGGCTGAATGGCTGAATAAATGTTCTCACAGAAAATACGGAAGTTCTCAAATTGGTTCAGTTGGGCTTCTTTGGTTGACTTGTGATGGTGTGTTCCATTAGGTAGGCATTAGGCCGCTCAGGGACTTCCATTAACCAGTCATTTACGTACATTGCTTGTTCACCCCATATTTACACAATACACTGGGAGTTTATACTTGCCTTAATACTTTGGCTTTGAACCCTGAGGCAAGGATGCAGTAATTACAGTAATTACAGGTCCAATGTTACAAGATGGATCAGTTATTGATACATAATGCAAAGCTGTCGTATAGAGAATGATTTTTTTTTTTACATTTCATAACTTTGCTCTTTCTGTATTGTTTTAATTCATATTCAGTTTGTCATATTGATCTATACCATATTTTTCTAATGTATTTATTAGCAGTCAATAAATATACTGACCGTGTAGAGTATTTTTGTATTTTCTGTCTTGCACTTGAAAGACTCACATTTAGAAGTCTTAATAGTCCCAAAGTAGACTAAAATACTATTATACTTGGTTGCTGAAATTCTGCAGCAACCAAGCTAATTTCAACAGTATGTTTATTTGTTTACTAAAGATGGTTTCTACAGTGCTTTCTGTATCATACATGTTGCTTAATGGGTCTTTCTAATGTATAGTGATCTAATAGATTTCTAATAAAGTGATTGAAAAGATCAATTTATATGGTAAAGATATATACAATAAAAAATAAGACAATCTGGTTAAAATTATGTTGCATGTCACAATGTGTTTGAAATAAATGTAGATAGAAACATAAATTACTCGTCGTTCAAGATCTTTTACTTATTTAAAACTCACATAATACTCAGAACCCTCAATAGAAAAACACATGTTGTATAAACATAATGTTAATGAAAACAAGATACAAAAATGTGCATCCTGGATTTATATTTAGATTTTCTGATTCACTGAAATCAATGAAAATGAAAGGAAAATGCATCAAGTGATCAGCATGTCTCAGCTTTGCCCACTGGCTATATAGGATCCATCACCGAGCATTCACACATAATCAATAGATCAATAATTAAACTGTAGCGTGTGACCACATTAGACTAGACTGAAGCTTTACAATATGTTGCTTAATCTGGCCCCAGCGCATCTCACGTGCAGACTTCCTATTGGATGCAATATTGTAGTGGCTTAACACAATTTAAATCCCCATGTTACAGAGCAGTTCCGGGCAGAAACTAGATACAATTTTAACATGGGGTCTGGTCAACAGCCTGAAAAAAAAAAAAACACAGGTGAACCTGGGAGTGCCTTTGAGCAAAGACACCAACCATGACCTCTGACCCCTCCCACATCATAAAAGGGTAGCAATGGTAACCATCGATAGAAAAGGATTCCAATACTGCGGCTGGTTCGGGACATCAAATACTGGCAGATATACAAAACCAGAGACAGATGGGAGGCTGCTGGTGCACAGACAGATGGAGGGAAATAAGGAAGGGCAGGAGAAGATCAGGGCAATGATGTCCGATGTATTAATGGTTTCACTCCTCCTTCTCATCCTTCTCCTGGCTTCTGCTGTGCTCCAGTGTGCTAAGTTCCTTCGAGGTTTAAAGTCACACAGAAGACGATCCGATACTACTTATAATGATGACGCTATAGTTACTGAAGGGAATTCAAATCGGTAGCCAAGTCAGTGTTGATATGTTAAGCCATCTTTATGATAATATGCCATTGTCCTATTAGACAATGGAAGCCCTATTTGGACAGGAAATGTACTTCATCCTTGGGTTGGTTTTGGAGCAGTCGATTTATTCTAAGACAATGAAGTTACTGAAGTACACAGTAGCTCCAGGCTAAACTATTACCTGGAGTTTCCTGTTGCTCCTCTTTCCTTACAACACTCCCACATGATGCCATCTGACACGCACGGATGATTTGAATGAGGAGTTAATGACAGGTAGAATAGCCAGTGAAAGGTAACACGGAGGGTTTAAAAAAAGAAGAAAAAAAAATCAAACTAGTAACTTTTTTTTAAGCATTCGACTTAGACGGTGACAACAAAGCCAATTTATTTTACTAAAGTATGTAAATGGTACGAACTAGGTGGGACACCATTGCCTGCAGACACACAAACTTCCACGACTTGAACACAGCAAATATTTAGCCAACAGTCGCAGGTGGCCATGGCAACACATTGAAAGCGCAGACTACTATTGTGGATTTTAAAGGAAGCTGCTTTTTGTAGTTAGCCATCTAGATCACGTCTTGACGACAGTGTTCAATGAAAAAAAAAAACCTGCAACCTGCCCCGCCGCAGATAGACTTGATGGATACTTGATACTGTGCATGTTATTCTTGTAGCGGCATCAGAATATATGATCAGGCTGAGTTACAGGTGACTGGTTGCTTCTTCAGCCGACCAATACAACTCGTCCTCACCTATCCGCATGTAAAATGTAGCTACATTCAATATGTTGCAGCCCTTTAAATAAATATCAGCAACACTGGGGAATAAACTCAATCATGACTGATAAAAATGAAAAAAATAGCATAAGCGAAAACAACCAACAATTCAGCTATAGTTAAGATCAAAATAAGCAAAAAAACAAACAAAACACAAATGAAATCCGCACTGAATTCTTAACTTTAAAGTTAATGGGTAGTAACCATTAACTACCATAAAGAGTAATTCTCTTTTTCTTAACCGCTGCCATACACTGCATTAAATGTGTATTGACGCAGGCTAAAATGTTTGACATGTTCTGACATTTAGTGCTATGAGTTCAGAGGCTGTTTCCATTGAGCCCGTCTCACTGGGCAGGTGGAGATAAAACCCCGTTAGTATCAGGAGTGACGACATCAAACCAGTCCGTGACATTGGAAGTATTGTTGCCTTCAGGTAAGTCTTACCGCTTTGAGTTGCTCCAATCGGTCCTTCATCTTGTCGGGCAGCTAGCACTCGGAAACTCTGAAAACAGGCCCGAAATAAACTACTGGAAATCTGATGGGGTTTTTTCAGCCAGCTGACGAGCTAGCTGTCCAGTTGTATCTCACCGCCAGTGAAAAAAATAAACTTTTCCAAGTCTTGAACACGGTGGTCTTTTGAAGAGGACGTTATCCGGCAAAAAAAATATTTCTGTCAATTTCCCATACAATATGGCTGCTGAGGTTAAAGCCTGTGGTTTCTGCTAAATCTCATCGCCCGGGGGATTAAAACAGCAGTTGTGTTCAGCAGCATAATCTCCCTCTCTGTTGGCCCAAAGTAATCATTCTAAAACGCACTTTCTAGCTCACGCATGCGTGGTGAGGCTCTGCTCGGCCCGTGTAGCCACTCCCTGGGCCAGCCAGGAAGAACCGTGCACCTGCCCCAAGGTCCAGCGACTCGGCCCCAATTCTTCAGCCATGTTGATTGTGTTTATTCAAGAAGACACCGGTGCTCTTTTCTCTTCCCCCCTTAATGCTGTTTCATAGGGGTTACGCTATTGGTCCCGTGAATGTGTTGGGCAAATAGACACAGATCGATAGGGCACGAATTGAACTATCGATCCACTCGTTGAGTTTACTACTGACACTTGGGCGCATGCGTCACTTATGAGGGAACCGTTCGAACAGGTCAGGATCTGCTCTCTCGATATCGAAGTGATGGGGCGTCACGGCCAGTGACCGACCTGCTGATGTTTTCAGCTTCCCGGCCAAGTCAGAGGAGATAAGACGATTGATACATGTATATGCTGTTATTCAATAGGTCCATTAAATCGCAAAGTTAACGACGCAATGTTTAGTGAAGGTGTGAACACTGAAACATAACTACTGCATTCGACATGAGCGACACCGTGTGGCTGGATGCAGCCGTTACTTGCATCGTGTTGGACACGAGTGTGGTTACTACCATATTGATGGGTGTCAAGACCTGGGATGCAGAGTCGTAGGTATAACAAAAACCAAAAAAAACATTAAACATCCGCAGTTTTAATATGCCGAAATTATCTGCAAAACAAGAGGTTCAAGCGAAAAGCTACCAGTTTACAGTTCTTTCACCCACTTACCATCCAGATAGGTTCTGCACTACTTGCATGTTTGTCTTGTATATACACCTAAAGAATTTGATTTTTTAACATGGCTGCGTCAACAATGATTAATTGACACGGTTTACTTTGCCTTAATTTTCCACTTTAATATGCGGCAAAGGGATATGACGAGATTCATATGCAATCACTCTTGATTTGAAAGGTGAAATGTTCTGTTGTCACATACATTACAATTGAGTTGTAAAAGGTAGTATGATCATCATGATGTACATGTTGGCACAGACAAGCAAAAGATTCTGTAAATAGCTGAACAATTATAGGCCAGACTTAGAAACTATAATCTAGTGTCCTATGGTCTGAAAAACGTTGACCCCACGTTGGTGGAAAAACTGAAGCATATTTAGGTCTAAGTACAGGTAAACAGTGAAGGGAAACCAACAATTGTTTTCTGGACTAGATCTCACATCTAACGCATTCAAATGGGAAAATACAAACAAGTCTGCCATTGTATATTGTGAATGTTTTTTATTCAAAGGTTTTCCATAGTGCGTCCAGTGGGGAAATACAACAGCGTTAACTAAGCTGGCTAAAATCGGTGAGAGGGTGCTTGAAGATGAGTGGCACCTTTCCATGCCAACAACACTAAGGTGGCTGTCTTGTACCATGAAAATGTAATCACAACTTCTCCAGCAATTTGTCTTGTTTTAACACAAAAATGTTCAAATAAAAAATAAATCTGCAACAGGGTTTTACAGTAAAAGGGTCCAAAGGCGACGATAGGGGCATGGGATGGGTGTTCGGTAACAGGTTAAAGTTCCTCATCGTCATCTGGGAGGGCTGTATTGGATGCAGTCTGGAGAAGAATGGTTTTAATGCAACAACAGCATGAACAAGTACATTGTGTTAAAGTATAAACCGAGGACAACCAGGTTAAACTATGAAAATCAGATATACTAGATCTATATGAGAACTGAAGAGTTGTGCCTTTAACTTTGCAATCGTGCATTTTTTTCAGGGTATTCCAAAAAGGTGCAGGATGAAACCCTAGGGTCACAACAATGTAACTTACTCTTAGTTCGTCCTCATACTGCGCAGCAAGATTTGGGTCCATCTGGACCTCTGGGGGAGCAAGGGCCGGCATCTCTACAAACTCCAGGTTTGGGTCACCAACCAGCTTCCTTGCTAGCCACAGGAAGGGCTTCTCAAAGTTATAGTTGCTCTTGGCTGAGATGTCGTAGTACTGTGAAGACATTGGACACAAGATAGATTATTCTTTGAAATGGCTATTATCCAGGCATGTGTATACAC
This sequence comes from Urophycis cirrata, assembly GCA_027123175.1. NCBI lineage: Eukaryota > Metazoa > Chordata > Actinopteri > Gadiformes > Phycidae > Urophycis > Urophycis cirrata. Next base: position 5,347,375 of record JAOPUH010000002.1, read on the forward strand.
CATTCACGTAAATGCGGTTATGCCACAAGACTTATTAAGGTTACCTGCAGGTTCTTCTTGCGGTGAAATACAATGCTCTTGGCTTTGACTTTCCTGTCCTTGATGTCCACCTTGTTTCCGCAGAGGACTATGGGAATGTTCTCGCAGACGCGCACCAGATCACGATGCCAGTTGGGAACGTTCTTATAGGTTACTCGAGAGGTGACATCAAACATGATGATGGCACACTGAGCTAAGGGAGGGCAAATTTAAAAGTTGTTAAAACACATTTTTTGTATAAAAAGGCTCAATTGAGTCAGTTACTAGCATATTAATAATTACATACCTTGGATGTAATAGCCGTCTCTGAGTCCGCCAAACTTCTCCTGTCCTGCCGTGTCCCACACATTGTAGTTAATTTGCCCTCTGCTGGTGTGAAACGTGAGAGGGTGCACTTCTACTCCGAGAGTGGCTGGATGGGATAAGAGGTCAGATACATAACTTTTACCAGTTGCATGTCACATGTGATTAAACGTTTTTGCCCCAACACATTTGACATTCACCATCTGGGAATCCAATTAAGGCCAATTTCTATCAATGGCCACTATTGGTCCATTTCTAATGTTTTACTTTTGTTTATTCTGAATTTCTGATGCCCATGCGTCCCAGAAATGGGGCATGATTTGTTACCAACCACGGTTACGCATTCAACGTGGGTAACTAGCATTCCACTCGACTCGTAAGTACTTGTTGGTAGTGTGGTGGTCTTTCCGTGTAAAATGCATTCCAGGATATTACTCACCAACATATTTCTTCTCGAATTCTCCCGTTAAATGGCGTTTGACAAAAGTAGTCTTTCCCGTTCCTCCATCACCAACCAGCACAAGCTGAAAGAGAGAAACAGCGGTCAGGGCGGCTTATACTGGCTGGTGCTGGTTCTACACCTCGTTAGCTTAGCAACACCGGCACACCACATTTTACAATAAAGAGCGGACGGGTCAACGGATGGGACTCGCCATAAGGGAGTTAGTTCACTTACCTTGAACTGCGGCGCCAATGCTGCCATTGTGTATTCTTCCTGTGGTCTGTATGAGATCAATGAGGTGGTTAGCAGCATGCCATTATATGCGACATCATTCGGCGACATATTCAACTTATTAATTTAAATTCGACTTGATAGCAAATATTAGCTGTCTAACAGATACGCTGACAGCAGATGCACGCCTCGCACAAATGGATGTCAATCTGCAGTTTGGGCGGCACGGCTAACCAGTCGTTCATTATAGTCCATTCTAGCATTTTCTATGATAGCCAAATTGCCACCTTGCGTCATCCAGCCAAGTTAATCGGGAACGCTTTGTTTCAAAACAACTATAAATCCTACCATCACAAAATATAGGAAATGGCACTTACGAACGCAATAGGAACACTTTAAAACATGGTTAAACCAACGAGTATAGTTTACTTGCTAGCTAGCTTTAGCCAAATGCTACAAACTGAATACGCGACACGGCGCGCGAGCGGACTTTTCTGAAGTTACGAATCGATTTAACATCTTCCCGTTATGGAATATTTAGAAAAATACCAAGCTGCGCATTTTTTTTCGTGGACTGCGATCACGTTAACACTAATGACAAATATACCCCACAAACGACCAAGTAGTGAAGTAGACCTGTACTTGCTAACAGTTAGCTCCAACAGCATGGGAGCCATTCCTTTATCTAAGCTAGCGTGTTTAGGGGAGAGCTAACATGGATCTGACGGAAATTTCCCCGAGGTAAGCATTAATGTGCGATTCCGTCTCTAACCTTGCTTTGATCTAAATCTGCCGTATAAATTAGTTCCACCTGGATTACGAGATATACCATAAAGCCCAGATGCTCGCTTACCCGGCGTTGCAGCGAAGAGAGAAAGAGTAAATGGCTGCGTTCGCGGGAGAATCAGCGTGGACTATATGAGTCAGTTTCCGCCCTAATCACGTGACATTCTCAGCTGAAGAATATAACGCTGATCTCGTAACAATACACTTAATATCGATACACATAGACTGTATCGATATTATTGTATGTATATCTTGACAACATAATTTTTGTGATATAACATGTACAGATGGTATAGTCACGTCAGTCTGGATTGTGAGTAATATACACTAGTTACCTGATTAGAAAATATACAAACAACACGTAAAAGCATCGTCAAAGATACATTATTAATATTGGTGATTTTTTATCAGTCTGGATACTCGACATTGAGAAACAAAGTGCTTTTAATAATCAGTCCACTAGGCATTTATAAGCAAGCAGTCTGCTGTGGTCCTGGGGACGGCAACAGTGGCTCTCTACTTTGACAATCATGTCAGCAAATGACTGACATGTCATAGCACTATGACCGACTTGAGGAAGTTATGTATGTTATCAAATTATTTGAGTCATTATCAAATTATCAATTTATTCAGTGTTCAGGGCTAAACGGCTGGCAAGTTCTACACAACCCCCTGTGTATTACTCTAAGCATGTGGAAGAAAAGTAGACACAGATATAAGATATAAGCTCTGACATGGGGTTTGCCAACTCACTAAATTGACAGTTCAATACAAACAGACTTGTTTTTTTGTATTGCTATTTAGTGTGTTAGGTAGGGTGCTAAGTGGCTCAGGTTTTCTGAATTAGGGGAATCAGATTACTGATTAGGAGTATTGCACTAGCAAATAATAGCTGTGCTATAAAGAAATATTCTTCAATTACGCCTACCCGATTTGTTCTGAACATAAAGGTGCAAATATATTTACATGTTTTACTTCACATGTTTACAGACCATCACAAGTTCATACAGCACCAGACATGCTAGCCTCTGTCCAAAATGAACATGGTGCGTGTGTGTGTGTGTGCATGCTCGTACATACTTAAGCATACATACTCATTTTCACATTTTTCTCCTGATTTGGTGTGAATGAGCCCTTTTGAGGGTAGTGACGGAGTGCATGTACTCCACAGAAGCGCGGGGAGAGAGGGCCCTTCTCAAATGGACATGGTGGCAGGCTCACATAACATGGTCATGCCCCAGTCCTAAGAGGTAAAGTTATAAAAGTATATGTACAAATTTCAAAAAGGATTTTCATGAAGTGAATATCAAACAAAACTGGCAAAAAAAAGTATTCTGCTTTGGGTTTAATAAAGAACGTAATGTTTATAAACACAAAACCATAATATTTGTGGAGTAATATTATTATTATGGCCCATGTTTATGTGTCTCTCACTGTACTGCCTCTACTACTCAATGTCTGATAAAACAGCTCAGTCCAAAGGGGAGTTGGGGCAGCGGTGATGGAGCTCATGTCTGATGTTAAGTCTTTAACATATTCTCGTAAAAACATGAAAAAGAACCTTGCTGTTTTAATGAGAAGCAAAGCAACATATCTTGAATATAGTCTTACGATAATTTCAGCTTAACTTAGTAGTAACTTTAGTATTTTTAGTTTAACTTAGTGTAGCTCTCACTCAATTTCCAGTTATAACCCTAAAGGTACCCAAGATGCATGGTAAGCAGGCATACATTTCATTGATATAGGCCTACACAATTACTCATACTTAGTTTCATAATTTTAATCAGTGGTTAGAAGCCCACGATACCTGTTAAGTTCCTGTTGTAAAATTCATGGAAGAACACATTTGAATGGAAAACTTGAGAAAAACTGAAATAAATACGTTGTATGGAAAATAAACACCGCCACCGTCAGGATAACTAAACCTACTGAATAATTTAAAAAAAAAAAGGAAACTAGCCAAACTAAAGACATGTCATCCATGCATCCAAATGTCTAAAGACTATGAAATCGAAAAGCAGATCAATATTCAATAACAAAATTCGTCTGCAGTTCAAACAATATATCCAACCTTATCGTGTCTATCTTATCTAAACCTGTTACAAGATAAACCAACGGAGGACGGCGCACTAACACGCGGGGTTCTTAGTCACTTGAATGAAAAGTCGCGAGGAAGACTTTTGGTACCTACATGGACGCCATGTTTAGTGTGGCATTTTCATGTTTGATTTGTAGACTTCCTCTGAAGTCAACCATGCCTATCTGACATTTGAGCGCTTCTGCGAACCACGTGAAGTGGTCAAACGGGGTACATTTAGCAGGTATTTCAAGCTAACTTTCTGCAGTGCTAGTCAGTAAAAATGGGACTACATATATTTTTTGCGAGTCATTAAAAAAAGTTTTATTTTTGTTTGTATGTTTTGTAAAAATGTCTATCTGCAGTAAGCTTTTTAAAAAACTGTCGAATATTACTATTAAATTATTACAAGCTTATCTTAACACCTTTTTTATCTCGGTCAACATTGTTTTCTGTCGGAGTACATATATAACAACCCTTGGATACTGAATGTCTCAAAAAGATGCTGGTTGCAAAGTTGTGTTTTGTAGTGCTCGGTGTCTTCTTCCTCCAGGAAGATGTCAGAGCCGTCCAGTCCGGGCCACAAAAGTGTCAGTAGAGAAGACAGTAGTGTTTCTGACCCGAGATCAGAGCCAGCTGTGGAAACTGATCGCTTTGGCTTTCTTCTTTCCAATGGACCCACAGCTGGGTGAGTAGACCTTGACTACAATCGAGAGAAGCACAATCAGTACTGGATGTTTGTCTTCAGCTAGTTTAAATTATATCGATTAATGATTGTTATTAAGTTGTTGTGTGAAGGCTAAAGTGGGTTCATATACCCACAGGCATTGTCCTGATAATTAAGATGATGAAGTTGAACTTGCATGTATAGGAAACACGGTGGACATGTTTCCTATACATGCAGTACACACATAGTGTAATGGAAAATTCCCATTTTCATTTGCTTCTCAGAAGAAGCATATAGAAGAAAAGGCAATCAAAGAAAAACAATTACATCCACATGCCTTTTTGACAATCATTTATTGATAGCATATTTGCCAGTTGCCATGGTTACTTGCAAACCGCCCTGTGGTTTTCCTGTTTCTATGATGATTCGTCTTCCTGTCTCTTGCCGCCTGCCTCCAGCTGAAGACATGCTGAATGCAAGTCAGCATGTTGCAAGCTCTACCTACAGTGCACATGTCCATAGCACACAGGGTTGCACCTTACATATCTGCATCACCTCACAGTCCTCACAGTGATTCTGTCCTGTCATGTGTCCTGCTGTTCTGTCAGGAGTGTTGGCCCGCCCCCTGAGCTGGTCAGGCAGAGAGAGGCCAAGTGGATCGACATCATTAGCCAATGGGATCACTTCTTACAAAAGAAAAACAACAAAGTATGTTGTGGGAGGAAACACAACATGCATTCCTCAAACGGACGACTTTTTAAATTTCACTGACTGAAATTTAAAAAAAAAACGAGAAAGAGGTGGACTAATCATACCACAAGTGAACCACGGCCATGTCATCCTTGTTTGGCCTCAGGTTAAGGAGCAGTGTCAGAAGGGCATTCCAGCATCACTGAGGGCCAAGTGCTGGCCCCTGCTGTGTGGAGCCACAGAGTACATGAAAAACAACGAGAACCTCTACCAGGTAACATATACCAATCTAATGAAATCCAAGCAATCCATATTATCAACTCACAACTATAATAATAAATGGAAAATCTAAATACAATGAAAAATCGTATTTATTTGTCAATGTATCAAAATTGTATCAAACCATAGGTTTTGTGGACTGCATTAGTGGATGGATACCCGACCCGAGCCCGATGGGCCGGGTCGGGTTTGGACAAATATTTAGAAATTGTGCTCGGGTACGGGTCAGGCTCGGACACATCTGCGTGGTTTAGAATTTTTAATTTACCAGCGCATGTTGCGCTTATCTGTTTGTTGACATTTCCAAATGCCTTGAATTTGCTTAATAAAGGTGGGGCTTTCATAAACACAGACGTAAATGTGTCATTAGTATTAAAAAAAAAAGAATTTAACTGTGTCGGGTTCGGACATAAAAAGCTTGATGCCTGTCGTGCTTGGGTCGAGTTTGGTTACTGTTCTGTCAGACGTGGGCCAGACAGAAAATTCTAGCCCGATTCCGTGTGTATGTGTGTGTGTGTGTGTGTGTGTGTGTGTGTATACAAACACACAAATTACTTGTAGAAGTAACACTTATTTTGAAGGATATGGAGGCATAGCTTGTGTTCACCACTCAACACACACAACTCTGTGTCTCTCGTCAGTCTCTGGATTCGATGCCGGCCCTGCCGAGCTGGGTGGAGGTCATAGAGAGAGACCTGGACAGACAGTTCCCCTTCCATGAGATGTTCCACTCAAAGGACGGACACGGGTAAACAACCTAGACTGGTCCATTGTGAGCAACAAGCAGTTGCATTTACATACTGTACCTCAAAGGTCACTTCACAACAGCATTCAGTGGAGCAGTAAAGAAGGAAGTATAGGACTTTTAACAGTATCGGACAGTACTCTAGGCCTGTCTAGGGAATGGTAAAGCCTAGTTTATACTCCTGCGTAAAGTGTCGTACGTCGGTTACGGAGAGCCCTCTACGTCGACGGAGAGCCTGACGGAGAGCCTCTCCGTCGTCTCCGTCGGCCTGAAATATTTTT
>JAOPUH010000002.1:5354014-5374158 GCA_027123175.1 Urophycis cirrata
GGAGAACTATGAGGGCTGAGGGGTCTCCGTAGTTACGCAGTTGGATTACGGATTACGCAGTCGTAGAAGTATAACCAGGCCTTAACGGTGACTAATAGCCATGTCTCTTGCAATCCAAAGGCAGCGTGGGTTGTTCCGGGTTCTGAAAGCCTATACGCAGTACCAGCCGGTCGAAGGTTACTGCCAGGCTCAAGGGCCGGTGGCAGCGGTGCTCCTGATGAACCTGCCTGCGGAGGTAGCTGTCAACGCATTCCACTGCAATCCAGATTGACACAGCTTTCTGTCATACACAAGAGGAAGTGAAAGGGCGCTGTCTCGTTTTATGATCATGTACCATTACTACAGAGTAATCAAGTCACATACTGTCCTACTCACCACAGATTCAACATAAATTCAGGCATTTCATTATATCAAACTCACTGTATGCATTTCATTACATTGATATTAACATTAAGTATGAATGAAATTCAAAAAGATGAATTCATAGAATTTCATTGTATGAATAACACTACAACGTGAAATAAAAAACATTATCGAATATGCCATCTAAAACTGCATAGCTCATCTGAGTCGATAGTTGTCAAACGGTCAATTTGCAATCATCACAGATTGAAAATTAACTCATTCATTAATGGCTTCACTGTTCCACTATAGATATCAGCTGTGTTGGAATGTGACGTGTTCTGAAAGTTCCTCACATGTTTTGCTCCATCCAAGCCATCCGTTTTCACTAACAATGTGCCTCTCTGGGCTTTTTTTAAATGTGTAAATCTAATGTATTGCCCCAAAAAGCCAACCTCAGCTAGGACGTTCAGAGAGCACAACACTGTATTAAGAGCACGCAGGTATGCGATACCCTTCACTGAGGTTGCCCTCTGTGGAGAAGCGTAACTTCTGGTATGTTACCTCATCTCACATGACCTCCGCATGCAGGAAGCCTTCTGGTGCCTGGTGCAGATCAGTGAACAGTACCTGCCCGGATACTACACCCAGCTGCTGGTAAGAAGAAACACAGATGGACCACACCCACCGTCAGCTCTATGACCCGTCCGGCCATCTGGCCACAACCACCACACTCTGTGTGCTGTGTGAACATGTAGGAGGGGGTCCTGTTTGACGCATCTATGCTGAGCTGGGTTCTGAAGAGGATGTGTCTGCCGGCTCACAGACACCTGCAGCGCTACGGCGTGGAGCCACTCATGTTCGCCACCGATTGGCTGATGTGCCTTTTCACCCGCCACCTCCCCTTCAACACACTGCTGCGCGTCTGGGACCTCTTCTTCTGCTATGGTAGGCGTGGGCAACAGCATCTCCATCTGCTTAGATTGAATATCAGGGAGTGGTAGTGGTGGGCTCTTAAGTTATTGGTATGTATCTGCTGTTCCTAGATAAAGCGTCCCTGCTTCTCTAAGCTGCGTGGGGTCTTGTGTGCAGGGGTGCGGGTGCTGTTCCAGGTGGCGGTGGTGCTGGTTCGGAGAGTGCTGGGCCGTGCCGAGCAGCGACAGGAGTGCTCGGGGCAGATGGAGACCCTGGAGAGGCTCAGGGCGGTCAGGGAGATCCTGGGACAGGAGGACGACACCAGCTTCATGGCCGAGGTATCCAGTCAGAATTGACAGTATACATTTTTTTTTTTTAAATTTTAAAGGTGCACCAATGACACTGAGCAGCTCCCTTAGAATCAAGGTTTGTACACATGAAGTGCCATGTGTTCAGGTGTGATAATGAGCTCTTTAGTTTTAAGTTGTCCATACACAGGTTCTAGCGACCTACACCAGTGTAGTAACTTGCACTACCTCAAGTTAATGCATACATGGCTGAAATGAGCCGTAACATTTGGACGGGTTCAGTTGCAGTAACACAACAATTCTTTGGGTTCTGTACCAGGTGTGCTCTGTGCCGCTGTCCAGCAGCGATCTGAAGCGCCGCACCGAAAAGGAGCTGGAGAAGTGGCGGCAAGACCGGCCCACGTCCACCTTTGACCCTAGAGGCCGTTGCCATGGCTACTGGGCATCGGGGACGGCATCGCGGGGAGAGCAGGGCCAGAAGGGCGGGTCAAAGGTCGATCTGTCCATTCCTCTCGTTCGTTCAGCCTCCACACTCTCCCTGTCCACGCTGCGTGGTGGGAAGCGAAGTGCTGCAGTGAAGGTTGAGAGAAATTTCTCAATGGGCACACGGGGGGTTGGGCGGGAGAGCTGGGCGGCAGCCGGACCACCGAGGGGGAAAGCCGGACGACTGAGGGGGACGCGTGTCCAAGAAGAGGAAGAAGATCCACCGAGGGAGACGCTTGGCAAACCGCAGAGTTGTGTGGATGCAGAATTAATGCAACCGTTCAAGGTGAAACAACGTCTCCAAGTGGTGACAGAACCACAGGAAGTGAAAGTGAAAGAAGGAAAAGAACCTAGCTGTCAGGGGATTGGACAGCTAGGTCTTAGGACAGGGGAGGACAGCCTGGGAAAAGAAAGGCAGATGGAGGACAGCCAAGGAGGCTTATTGATGGTTCAAGAAGTGTCTCAACATCATTCTCTGATAAATGAAGGAGCTGTTGGGGTTGGAGCCACACAAAGTTCAGCTCTTAACCGGACCCTTCAACCAGGAAAACAGGAGAAGGACCTGAAAGACGACAACCAATCACAAGTACCAGAAGAACATGATCTTAAACACAACAACCAATCACAAGTACCAGAAGAACTGGATCTTAAACACAACAACCAATCACAAGTACCAGAAGAACTGGATCTTAAACACAACAATCAATCACAAGTACCAGAAGAACAGGATCTTGAACACAAAAACCAATCACGAGTACCAGAAGAACAGGATCTTAAACACAACCAATCACAAGTACCAGAAGAACAGGATCTTAAACACAACAACCAATCAGAAGTACCAGAAGAACATGATCTTAAACACAACAACCAATCACAAGTACCAGAAGAACAGGATCTTAAACACAACAACCAATCACAAGTACCAGAAAAACAGGATCTTGAACACAACAACCAATCAGAAGTACCAGAAGAACATGATCTTAAACACAACAATCAATCACAAGTACCTGAAGAACAGGATCTTAAACACAACAACCAATCACAAGTACCAGAAGAACATGATCTTAAACAGAACAACCAATCACAAGTACCAGAAGAACATGATCTTAAACACAACAACCAATCACAAGTACCAGAAGAACTGGATCTTAAACACAACAACCAATCACAAGTACCAGAAGAACATGATCTTAAACAGAACAACCAATCACAAGTACCAGAAGAACAGGATCTTGAACACAACAACCAATCAGAAGTACCAGAAGAACATGATCTTAAACACAACAATCAATCACAAGTACCTGAAGAACAGGATCTTAAACACAACAACCAATCACAAGTACCAGAAGAACTGGATCTTAAACCCAACAACCAAACACAAGTACCAGAAACACTGGATCTTAAGCACAACAACCAATCACAAGTACCTGAGGAACATGATCTGAAAGACAACAACCGATCATGGGTTCTGGAAGAGCAAAAGTACAATGGCAAGCCAAACCAGAAAGAGGAAGTGGCTGAAAAACAAAGGGTAAAAACGCTGTACCAGATAGCAAAACTGGCAGCACAATGTGGGAACCTAGTCGCAAGCCAGGTGCATACGAGAGAGACGACTACTGATACAAATGCAGACACAGAGACACAAGCAGTAGTAGATACCACTGAAGAACAGCTGGATGCAACACCAGAACTGGAGACAGTGACAGTGGTGACAGAAAATGGACAAGCGATAGCGATGCACGTGGACACAGGAACGACACCCGAGTGCGAGTGTGCGGTACGAAGAAGAACACAAGAGTCGACAGCACGACGTGGCCCAGATGTGATGAAAGAGACAGACCAGGGCTCACAGGAAGTCACTGATACAGAGGAGGAGCGGACAGAAAAGGAAGCGAGGCCCACCAACACGCAAAGCATGCAAAAGCAGACCTCTGTGAGCACAGAAACCGAGAGTGGCGGTGACGGTGAAAAACCAGATCCTTTTAAAAATGAGACTTTCGAAAAGAACCCATTACCACTTCACCAGGTCGGAGTCCTGATGCAAAGAGGTGTGGAGCGGATCGAAGAGACGAGAGCAGAGGGCGACTTTGTAGTGAGCACGATGACGGTGACGCTAGCGGATACCACTGTGGTCACAGGGCTGAGCGCAGACATCTGTGATGCAGCTAAAGTGTCGCTCACAGATGAAGTCCGTGCAAAGAAAGAGGCAATGTGCTTGGGACACACACAGGCCAAGGTGTCGGATACAAATGCAGAGACCGTGGAAGACGATGACACGATAACATGCAACCAAACCGCTTTAATAGAAGTCAACCCCCCACTCACCACTGAAGAACCAGCTGTTCAGGTGTCTGCCAGCAAGATGGAGGAAAGAATCGAAAATGTTAAAGAAACAGTAGACTCAGCAGAGGTCATCTTTAATCCTCATCAGCACCACACAGTGGACAGTGGAGCTAGTGGAACTGCGCCACAGGTCCAAGATGCTCCCCTTCCCTCGGTGATGGGGCCTGCAGTTGTCCCGTGCATCCCTGTAAGCGCGCCCCCGGTCGGACACCAGTCAAGCACGCCTCCCGGGGACTTTCGTGTGCGCAAGTCCTCCAGCTCCCACGGCTCCAGGTTGGTGCGCAGACTCTCCAAGGACATCTTCACGGCTCCGCAGATAACCCCGGTAACCTCCGAACAGAACCCAGGGCGACCCCCCTTAACCACGGCTCCCGGCCAGACCTGCCCTGACGCCACTCCACCGGCAGCGAGAGGGCTCCGCGAGGGGCCGCCGGCGACACCGGAGCCCTCCAAGCGCCCGGGACTGTTCAGCAGGCTGAGGGCGGGGTACCCCAACCACGGCAGAGACAGGAAGGCCGAGGCCACGCCTCAAAAAGCGCAGGTCATCCCCAAAATCGTCCTGCAGGACTTCAGCAGCGGCGTGGGGGAGGAGCGGCCGCTGCAGGAGGCGGAGGAGGCCAAGGAGCCGCTGAGCTCCAAGGAGCGCAGGAGGAGGCGCAGAGACAGGGAGAGGAAGGAGAGGGAAGAGGAGAAGGCCAGGAAGAGGTTGGAGAAAGAGCTGAAGAAGGAAGGCAGGGAAAAGGGCAGGAAGGGTTCACAGCGGAGGACAGCAGAGTGCCCTGCGGGGGAGCCTGGCAGTGTTTCGGGGGCGCAGGAGAGATACTCGTCACCGTACACCGACACGTACTTCTGAGTTAGACGCCCTCATCTTCATCAAGTCACAAAGTCATTCTTTTAGTGTGTCCAATGCCAAAGGACATGTCTGTTTTATTTGCACGTGTGCGGTATTTTGATACCGCTCAATACTGCTCAGTGCTGTAACGTTACATCAAGTGCCAAAGTCTTAAAGTTCTCGTCGCCATCAACTTTTTAAATTTTTTTAATGACAGCATCTGTACAGTTGAATTAAAAATTAAGTTGGAATATTTTACATGGGGACCGGTTTCACTTTTTAAATAACTCTAGGTAATAAAACAACCAACTCACAGCAACATTATTTGTCATTACGTGTGAAAATAAATGAAGGGCAAGTGTTCAAGGTATTCATGTCCCACAAAAAGGGACTCGAGGCCACAGTGTGAAGACGCCCTCTTTGGATTCAACGTCCTTCCCTCCAGTGCGGTGCCATCAGTGTCATGGACACCTGGCTTCAGGTGTCATCCTCACTGTCGCTGGCCAGCACCTTCTGGCTTCCCATGGTTCGGTTGCTCAGTTGCGAATCAGTGGGGTACACGGATCCAAAGAACAGGGACCGGAACTATGAGAGGAAAATACACAACAGAAGCAATGACAAAATACCCTCTATGGTTCAGTTCTACCTTTGCTACAAGTAAAGTACTGTATAAAAATGAAATAAATCCCATCTGTAAATTCCTAACTATTTATCTCTCTCCATCACTGCGTATCAACAGTAAGCACTTCAGGGTGCTGCACGACAATTTTATTATTTAACAATTTAAACTACTCACATTCGACTGAATAGAATTAAGTCAATACAGCGGAGGGCCTACGTTAAAATGACAATAAACACCAGATTCTAAATGGACAGAAAAATATGCACCAAAATGTTAAATGTTGCAAGACATAAGGAATCAAGCACCTACCCACCCTCTCCCCAACGCCCTGTAAAGCATCGTCCCATGAAGCCCCTACCTTCTTATTGGGTGGTCTTTCTGGCTCCTCTACCTCCTCTCCCCCACTGTCCTCTTCCTGCTCGCTGTGGACCGGGCTCCCGGGGTCAGGCTCGGCTGGCGGGGACGCGACCGGGCCGGACGGCATGGGTGCCAAAACTGTTGCCATGCTGGTATCCATGGCGATGAGGTAGGATTCCAGCTCGTCACTCATAAAGTCATCAGGAGGGGGCGGTGGAGTACAAGCTCTGAGGCAGCGGGTAGGACAGAACAGATCAGAGTCCAGTGAGGATGAACTGGAGGAAGAAGACCTCCCGATACAATTCCTGTCATCTTAAAAACTGGCATTCAGGCAGAATTGATCTAGAAAGTAAGAAGAAACTTACAGATGCATTCACAATGCATAATCACTGGAAAAACTGATATTGACAAATGTAATACAAAAAATAAAACAGACCTTGCCAACCAAAGTTGGCAGGTATAAGTGAGAGACACATTCTTACCGTTTGGGGTTTTGCTGCCGGACACTGGGCTCGCTGGAGAGCGTGGCCAACACAAAGTTTCCATCCAACACACTGTCTGTCACCGACATGACCACGGGACTGAACGACACAATGCACCAGTTCACCATACATGACCGAATGAAATGAATGAATGAATGAATGCATGCTTGCACAGTATGTTTGTGTGTTTTGTATGCATCCTCACCTGCCTGGCTCTTGAAAGTACATGGAGATGGGCAGACCGGTGGACTCGGCAAACACCAGTAAACCCTGGCAAGAGGAAAATAAGATTACTCTCCCTGTCCACTAACTGTCTCACCCATAGCTGCTAGGTTTCAGGTCTCTCTCTCTCCCTGTCCACTAACTGTCTCACCCATAGCTGCTAGGTTTCAGGTCACTCTCCCTGTCCACTAACTGTCTCACCCATAGCTGCTAGGTCTCAGGTCACTCTCCCTGTCCACTAACTGTCTCACCCATAGCTGCTAGGTTTCAGGTCTCTCTCTCCCTGTCCACTGACTGTCTCACCCATAGCTGCTAGGTTTCAGGTCTCTCTCTCCCTGTCCACCGACTGTCTCACCCGGAGCTCCTTGAGGCAGAAGGTGACACTGCTTTGGGCTTTGACTTCAAAGTGGTCAAACTCGTCCGCAGACAAACACAACTCGGTCAGCATGGCCTTGGATGGCTCTGCAAGGAGGGAGAGAAAGACGTAATTTAATCAAAAGAAACGAAACAACAAAACACAACAAAGGAAAAAAAGCAACCACTCTCGCCTAAAATCGCGAGCAAAAGTTAATTTGCACTCGCAATTCCATGCATACAAACCTGTGCACACAAATGGGAACTGTGAGCACTATCAGTGTGAGCAATACATAGAGCCTGTGGGGATAAAACAATGAATTGAGTGCAGACATAAGGTGTAGCAGCACGCAACTGAATAACTACGTTGCACTACCTACAGTGAGGCAACGCAGTATGCATTTCCTGATCAACATTTTATATGTTCATATTTCCTAGACTGTTGATAATCTATATCGTGAAGCACTGCTAATCTTCAAGGCTGCGGTTCACCGCCACCGATGATGCTGTTAGTCATGACACACAGTAATGTTATAAAAACAGCAAGCTGTCTGAGCAGTGACACTGGGCTGTATTGTTCCCCCAAAGCATGTTCTGAGACACCAGCTCTTCCGCAGACTCTTGGTTAAAGGTGCGCTTGCTTGCTACAACGTGTAACAGCGACATCAGAGCGTGCAGGGGAACACTTTGCTAGCACAAGTGGAAAGAGTGCAGGCGGGCGTCGGTTTCGTGCTGCTTCTCTTGTGTCTGCTGGAGGATCTTCTCCTCACAGGCTACACTATTGCTCTCACAAACAGAAACACAGCGTGTGAGGGTGTCAACAGTGAGCATAATAATAAAAGTGTGAATAAGTCATTTTTGCTTGCAATTTTTGGCTTTGTGATGTGTCACCAGACTTTATTGTTTAGGAATTGCCTTGAGCTTCACAGATGAATGATAGCAAACACATTCTTCATTTACATTTCATAAGTCATATTATATATTCTTTTACTTTTTGGGACATTTTTTGGCATATTCAAATATTCAATATCTTTGAATATGTTCAAATATCTCTTTCATTTCTAATACTGTATCTCTACGGTGAGACTTTTCAAACAGTGTGATTTTGTTTGGGTAATCTGTGTCAAACAAATCCTCCACATAAAATGTTGTCATTGTAAAACCTGAGACATTGGATTACAGAACCGGTCTCCTCACCTGCTTCTTGGTCTACGTGGTTCTTGAACCACACCCGCTCATCGCTAACGGTAATAGTCACTTCTTCCAGAGAGGGAGGGAAGTTTAGCACAGTGTCCACCAGCAGCCTGGAAATACGACACAGGGGGTTGGAGAAAGAAAATGACTTGACCGAAGCAAAGGACCGAGACACTATAAGAGAGAGAAACATGACGTGTCTTCATTTTTGCTACATCATAAAGAGCAGTGATGGAAAGACCAGGTTCAGAAACTTAAAAGTCCTTCATGGTATTTTGTGAAGCATTTGGATGTGAATGGATGATAACAACAGCACAACACAGGGGTACAATGAATGAATGAAAGAATGAATGAGTGAATCTACTTGTCCTGACTCAATCTGAAGTAGGAATAAATGCAACACTGGTAAAAGCTGGTAGGATATATCTAGCTTTGAATTCCAGTGAACAGAACCTTGGCTGGGCTTTCAGTATATTAGTAGAGCTGTCCTTATCAAATACTGCTTGCAGGCTCTCGCTGTCCTGGAAGGAGAGGTTATGTGTCTTCAGCAGCCCTGCAAAGACACAGAACGCCACAGCACCCACACCGTTGAGCAAAATTGGTGTCCGAGTTGCAGGTTCAAATCAGCAAACAGGCGAACACGCACAACATGCAGGCCATACCGTGTTTACAGTGCAGGGTGAAGGTAAGGCGGTTTCTGTCTCCGTCTAGCTCGATGTGGCACTTCTCTACTGTCTTCTCAAGGGTGGCCAGGGACCTGAAGACCGCCTGCACACTCTGAACAGCCAGAGACGACAAAAGAGGCATCATTTAGGTTGACTGAAGTGAGTTTGTTGTACATACATCATTACATTTTTTCCTGTCACTCGCAAATACCTTAATGGCCATTTTACAGCGGAAGCCATGCCCATCTGGAATAACATACCTGTACGGAATAAAATAAAAGTGGTTAAATAGTCCATCACCAGGTGTGCAAAATCAGATTGTTCCTTAACTCACTCAGACCGTACCGGCTAAAGAAAAGAGGTGCGAAGAGGAAACAGGCATACGCAGAGCGTGACGAATTCACAGACCTGAGTGTCAGCTGGGACGAGGAAGAACAGAGCGGGCATATGCTTTATACAATCATTTGTAATGGCCACTCACAGTGTTATACATACACATTGTTATGAATAGAGAGAAAAAAGTCGTACCCCATCTTCCTGTGGTTCTAGGTACAACTCATCCCCGATCCTCGAAAGGGAATGAATAGCCTTGGCCAGTACTGGATGGATTTGTGTACGTAGGTACGCGCAGACAAAACACAAACACACAATTAATGTAGCCGAAAAGTCAATACCTTTGGATGTTTTGCCGGAATTTGAGAACATACGCCATGTTACCTTTCACATTCCCTCCAGTCACAACACAGTCCATCTGGGTAAGCTCTGGCAAAGATTCGCCACTGAAAACTTTCACACTGCCACTGCCAATAAGTCTAAACTATAAATGTGTCAATATGTAAATGCTATCATTATATTTATCCAGTGCGAACAGTTTATTCAAATTCAGGTAGTTGCAGGAGAAAACGAGAAAACACACTGTTTACGCCGCCATAAAACGTGTCCTCCCTCACGACCAATCAGAGAGCCGCAAAACGAGTCACGATTGTACGCATGCGCGTCGAATGTCTCAAAAGTTACTAGCGGGTGTTTGATTTGGCAAATGTCAACACATTAGACATCCTAAATTACAGATGTTTCTTTATATTAGACTGTTTAACACACATTTGTCTATAAAAAGATGCATAGCTTATGTCATATGAAAATGGAGCACCAAAATGTACGGGTAACAACCATCTTCATAATATAAGTAAGTCTGCTGAAAACCATAAATTATACACATGCCACAGTGTAAATAAAAAAAGTGTGTGTGGCTAAATATGCTTAAAACGAATAGAGGAAAATGTTATCCAGCCTCCCTGGTCTTTCTTGTTGGTCTGGGTTAGTCTATCCGTCGCTGTGGAATGCTGTCTTACTTCTATCGGGGGTGGCTGAAGAGGAGTGACTTAACAACGTGTGTGCGCACAGAAAAAAACCACATACCTCATCAAGGAGTTATAGCTGTGTGATACATGTGTCGGGGTGGTTTCAGACAAGTTTCACAATGACTTCACAGTGAGAGAGAGAGAGTGTGTGTGTGTGTGTGTGTGTGAGAGAGAGAGCGTACAAAAGAAATTGTCTTAAAGACCATGGGTAATTGTACACAAGAAGAAGAGGTATTTCTGAGAAGAAGCAATATAAACAGAGAGCATCAAGGACATCTGAGCCAAAGGAGGGAGCCATAATTTCCTTCTTTCACTTAACTTTTCACTGAACTGTGAGCTCTGGCAGCCCTGTGGATGACACTGTATCTGGTACTTATTTATCCTTATTTTGGATGTACTTTTGGAGTTGACTTATTTTTGGTGTGTGTGCCTGAATAACAGAAGGGTCCATTCTACAATCGATGCCTGGATGTCTCAGCCACGTAGCTCCAGCAGAGAAACTCAGGCCCTCGTCCAGTCCATGCTGCAGAGACTGAAACTCCAGACAGACACTGAGATCCAGGGGGGTGTTCTTCCAGCTACCCCGGCACCCAACAGGGATGACTGGGACCAGAACAGCATCACAGCCCCTCATCAGCAGACGCTTGGTCCCAACAGTAGCCCAGCTCAGAATGGGTTTGGGACAGCTTCGGTGGACCTTCCTGGGACGAGCACAGATGGTGGTCTAACCGGAGAGGGGCTGCCAGACCAGGGGAAGAGGTGTGATTCAAGGGAGGAGTTTAAGATTCCAACACTGGACAGCAATTTGGATAATTCTGCAACCAGGGCAAAAGGCAATGGAGAACAAGCTCTGTTTAATGGAGCTATCTTGGATAGCGGACAGGAAATGGCTCACCTCGATTCACCGAAAGCCTTTTCCTTCACCGCCTGTAAAGACAACACTGCCGGAGATAGTGTTGAAAGTGGTGGCATGGGACAAACGGTAACCTCTTCAGTGGTGAGTGGCAGTCAATTTCCTGTCAACACTCGACACACGAAAGATGCTAAAGGCACTTCCTTTTCAGGGACAAATTCTAAGATGGAGGGGGGAAATTACATTTCTGACGTTATGAGTGGCGCAGTCAGTGGCGACGGTGACGTCCATTCTCTTGGTGCGAAGTCAACTTCTGCCTCTCAGCGCAGCACTTCCAGCAAATGGCACAGCAGTAACCCGGGGATGACGACTGAGTCTGGAGCCTTGTCACAAACAGTGAGCATAAACGGGGAAGGTTCTCCATCCGCGGTCCAGGGCTTCTCCTCTCGGCTCTATGCATGGTCCTTAAAAGGCCTGAGCACAGGAAATGGACAAAACCCCACAACGCATCGAGGACATGACCAGCCAGGACCCCTGGCACAAAGCCAAGAGGTGGAGATTGGCTCAGAAATGCCCAACAGCACTTTGGCACCACTGCAAAGGAACAGAGCATCTGTGAGTAAAACCAAAAGATGGACACAGAGGATCAAGGAGAAATTTAAAGAAAGGAGTGGGAGTCTGAAGAAAAGACAAGAAGAGGCAGAGAAAGAAGGTGTAAAGGTTGAGGAAGAAGGCAGAGTGAGTGGATTCAAGTTAACTCAATTTGAAGTTTGGTTGTGTTCTGTGGAGGTGGTAATGGAATATTCACTTGTTTCTGTTCTGAATAGATTTCAACTCAAAATGAGTGTCAGAACACAGAGGATGCCAGCAGCCTGCCAAACAAGACTCTGGAAACCACAAACAAACCGACAGACATGGCTTCTCTAAATTTAGAGGACAGCGCGGCTGAGATGAGGTAATCCAAAATAAAACTTGTTTGAAAACTTGTACCAATACACTGAACTCATGCATACTTTAATCTTGGCATAAGACAGAAAAGACGTGGCCATGAAAACTATGTTCTATAATATGTATTGCATAGCTTGCCATTCACCCAACGAGTTAGCCTACAAAAGCTAACTCATATGGGGTAAACAACATCACTATGAGAACACAGGCAAAATATCTGAGATGTCTTAAGATTATTTTATAGCTATGACGTATAGAGACCATCAAAGGAATGTGATTTCCTAGATGTTTCATAGCATTGATGTGAGTCTCTCTCTCTCTCTCTCTCTCTCTCTCTCTCTCTCTCTGTATCACACTCTTTTAGATAATACATTTATCGAAATCAAATGTAAAGGACAGATGTCAAAATGTGTAAAGGTAGAAAATTGCTAGTTTGTTTAGTCCTATTAGGCCAATGATTCACCAAGAACATAAGCCTATCAAGTAAAGGTTTATCAACATTAAGCTCCTGGTCACCCACATTTGAGAGTTGATATTGTTATTGTTACAAAAACTGCTATATTTGATAATAATGTGGTCGTTTGACATCTACTGACATCTACTGGGTCCAGCAAGCGAGTGTCATTTTGGTTTTATTCTGCACACTGTATTGTCTCTGACTATCTTTGAAAATAACATAACAGTTTTACAAGCACACAGATGAAGAGGTCAATCTAGTGAATGAGAACATACTTAAACCTGTTAGATTGTAACCAAAGTTACACACACGCATAAACTTGTGATTCATAGTTTAACTATTGGATCGTGGATTACGTCACAGGCTGTCACAGGCTGGCTTCTTGGCAGACAGTTGCTTGAATCCTTTGGTAACGAAAGCTTTTGTTTGTGACGCTTCACTTCCTCCTGGTTAAATAAATTGAGGTGTTGCCATTGAACATGCCGATGATGAGCTGTTTATGCATTCACATGGCAAGAGGAAACGATTGTGAAAGCCATATGGTAATGTTAATCCTGTCAAATGCTTTTTTGGCAGATCTAATAATGACTTTGACATAGGCCTGGGATCCTTCAGCCTACTGGAAGAGATCAAAATAGGTCAATACTGGGCCAACTTCCTAAGCCCCGCCCCGTCAGACATCTCAACCTCTCAGAGACCCACCGAACAGCATGCGGGCCAATCAAATATTGCTGCGTTGGCCAGATTTGGAGAGGACAACAAGTCGTTTGGAGGCCTGGACCCCCAGGGGGACCCAGCTGTGGCTGTCACGGCAACGCCTTCCACTGACCTTCGTCAGCTCGTCACCATGGACACCTCAGAACTGGATGGCCCTTTAGTGGCAATGGCTACGGACCCTGACCCCAGAGCAGACCCAATGGAAGAACATAGCCAATCGGATGCCGTGTCTAAAGAGCAAGGACCGTCACCAGGAGAAGGAGATCAGGTTGACTTACATTTTATTAAAGTGTGATGTTGCTCAAACTCGTTGACTCATGATCATGATGGCGGTTATAGAAAATTAATCGCTGTGGTCTGACAATTAAAATAACTCAAACATAAAGGGACACGTTTTGTTTCCCTGCATTGTCTCTCAACAGGGTACGCCTAATTGTCCCTGATTGCTTCTGCTTTCAGAATACAGGAGTTGTGAATAACCTGATCTTGAAGAGCCAGATCCTTCGAAACAGGAAGAGGGCACACCGTCGGTCGCTGGAGAGGACAGGACATGTCGGAAAGGCAGAGGGAGGTGGAGAAGGAGGCGGGAGGGAGGTCTCACAAGGTAGACCAGCAGCCGAGCCCATGAAAGGGAAATATCAATCAAGTCAAATGTCTAATAGAAAACACACAATATACATGTTTTTATGTTTGTTTTATGTGTGCTACAGGTGAACCCCTATCTTTCCCCGGCTTGGCAAACACCCCTACCACAGTCGAGAAAGCGTTGGATGTATCCCCTATCAAGTCTCCTCCAGCACCGTCCCCCCTGGGTCCCCGTGAGTTTGTACTCAAGAGTGTGCTGAAGCACACGCAAAGTGCAGACGCGGAGAGCACCATGTCGATGGAGACGGCAGCGAAGAAGGTGAGCCTGTCGTCACACGGCGTGCTATTCTGTAGAGCGCCCCCTGTGGCCAAAAGAAGGAATGCCAAGAATGCAAGGAATGCAAGGAATGCAGCTGCAGGGTTCGTTATTGACATCATTTATTAAGAGTTTGTACTTCATTTTTTGCATGTATGGGTTTAGAGTTCAGCATCCAAAGGTGAAACACTTCCAGTAAAATGTATGTCCAATACAATGCAAAATGCAAAGCTCATTAGGCCCTTTCATTCACTGAGAATGTTGGCCTGTCAGTAAATATCAGGACTATCAACATCAAAGTACCTGGCCTCCTAAATCCAACTGGGGTCATTGTGGAAGTTTGATGAAGGGAAAATTATATTTGCTATGATAAGTAGCTCTTTAAAAGTGCTGTATTAGTGCTACCAGTAATGTGGTTTGATTGCCTTATACCAGGTCCCACTGCTGGGCAAGCAAGTCATGGGGACTTTAGTTCCTTACATGTAATTTTTACAGGCGTGCGCGCACACACACACACACACACACACACACACACACACACACACACACACACACACACAAAGTGGGTGGCCTATAAACAGCAAGAACAACAGTTCAGAACAGTTCTGAATGAGTATAATTTAAACACGGTTTGTAACACAACACAAGTCATAACAATGATTCGGCTCCTTTTATGTACTGGAGCACAGGTAGTAGAATTATCTTCACTAGTTTAGTCTACTGCCTGTGCCTGGTATATATATACAAGGTTGTATGTACATATACACTGTTATTGTTATGAGAGTGACCTGTGACCTATCCTATGATGACGCCTCTGGGAAAAGGGTCAATAGGCGAGTTTCAGATGAGGCATGCGGCTTTGTTTGCCATGCTTTAGAATGCATTCTGGGATGAAAACGTCAGAAATACCTGTGATACACTTCCGATGCGACGAGTCACTTGGCTTTCAAAACTCACGTGGTTTCAGGAAAACAACTTCCGCCTGCTTTTCCGGGCATGTTTTCTCGAGCAAGTGCGGACATAAGACACTTTCCTCAACATCCAGACGGGAACTTGACGTGATTATGACGACTTCCGCCGGATCTTCTCAATTCTCGTTGCAACAAATGCGCAAATGCAAACGATCTGAAACTCGCCTAATGGAGCCAGTCCGAAATGTGGGTGTGGGACCTGGACAGCTAGGCTAATGTTTGTGATTGGTCTTTGGTGATGAAGAACACCATTGGTCAATTAGGTTGGAGTTCTAATTACAGTAATTATAGTCCTAATTACAGATATAGGCTTCTTTTTTTTACATGCATGCATCTACAGATTGACTTGAAAACATTGTGTATCACATTGACTATGCAATTTGCCACAACAACACAGTATTAGGTGGCGATAACAATTAAAACGGACACATTTCTCTCCCCTCACTTCACGCTCGCCCAGCGGAGAATGGAGCCTGGGCGCCGGGTCCACTTCTCCGAGGAGGTGGTTGCCATAGCGCCCGTGGTGTTGGACGTCAGCATAGACACGGACTCGGAGGAGGAAGCCCAGTCGGAGGAGGCGGAGGAGGCGGAGGAGGCGGAGGAGGGCGGGGCGGCTCAGGGTCCGGGGCCAAGCGAGGCCACAGAGGCAGCGCCCCCGCGGTCCCCCGCGCTGCCAGGCTGGATACTAGCACTGAAGAGGAAGTCAGGACGGAAACCCAAACGCTGATGAAAACACTGAGCCGTGGTGGAGACTCGGCCCGTCGGGCCGCTGGCTCCACAACAAACTCACCTCACTCCGGAGCGCTATGGTGACGGAGGAACTGGAAGCTGTGCTGGAATTTGTTTTGTTTTTTTAAAGCATTCTTTAAGTGATTACTTGTAGGCCTATCCACACGTCTACCGGGCATTGTCAGCCTAACTTAAAGTGTGAGGATAGACGCAGTAGAGCAGTCATGGTATGGATTGTCCACTTGAAAGTGTTGACCTAACTATGCTTTGTGTCAGTAATCAGATAAACAGACACTATTGAGCCAATTCAATTAGCTCTCCCTGTTTGTTTCTGCCTCTCTCCATCTCCATCCCTCTCTCCTCTACATACACACACACACACACACACGCACACACACCTACTATTAAGCTATTATCTTTTTTTCTCTCTATTTGCCTTCGTCACAGATACTTTCTCCCATAAATCACATCATTGTGAAACTGCAAATGAACAACTGTCCACCGTCTCAGTTTCCCTCTCTAAGTTCTCTCTAATGGCCCCCATTAGCTGGCAGTGTTTGTTCTTATTTAGTGCAACACGCTGGGCCGGATGCTACGCCAATTACTGCCTTTCTACTTCCTCCAGTGTTGGCTTGATTCAGAGAGAGTGGTGTATCACGACCTTCTATCTACAATGGCATACATGCTGAATATAACATCCTTTTCATCATTTAGGACCATTTATCAATGGGAATGCTGGGAAGGGAAGAGTGAGGCAGTCCAGGCAGCAAACAAAATATTACTTGTGTCATTTGTATCTGACCTAGAGAGCCTGCAGACATACTGTATCTCTATTTGCTTGTGGTAATATGGAGGGAGGCAATTTGGGAGTGTGATCAATCAACACAGATGAGGATGAATCAGCCATTCAATGTACTGAGCACAGCAAGACCCACAGGTAAGTTGTGTCTGAGTTCAGAGCTACATTACACTGTGTATGTATAAGTTTCAATCTTTTCTGTGTACATTGTAAACTGGGTCCAACCTCTTGACCCACCAATGATACAGAGATGTTTACTAGCAGCTAGCCCAGCTAGCAGCGACCCGTAATGTCTCACGTTACCACTCTGTACCTCAAAAGGCTACTGTCGTCACCGCGGCGTCCGGTCTGCGGAGACAGAGTGCTTCCCCGAGGGCCCATTTCAAATTCTTGTCAATCACATCAAAAGAACAAGGAAAGATGTCCAGTGGCTGTAATTCGCTGGATAACTTGACAGCGAATAACCTGACGACGCCATAGTGCAGAGTCACTGTAAGCAGTAACCGTTAGGCTATATTCAGCTGGTCCAGGTGTTTGGGGTTTTGGGTGAGGAGGGAGGGGCCAGAGAACTTTGAAAGGGACTGCGGATTTCCTTGATTCTTACAATAGCGGTAAACACGAAAACTTACTGGTGATATGCAGCACCGTCTATGTATTTTGGGGAGGGATAATTCAACCGCTGGCCAAATTCTACATGTTGGCATTAAAGGAGAACTTCTGGACCCGGTTTTCCATTTGGGGTCTCAGGGACTAATGCGGACAACAATTTTTTTCAGTGGCAGTATCAAGCACTTCTGACATGCATTGATGAGGTGTAATTCTCCATGGGGTGGATTATTGCTGCAGCGTTCTAGTTCAATGCTATATTCAAAAGTCTGTTGTCCGCATTAGTCTCATAGACCCCCCAAATATGAAAAATAGGGTCCCCGTTGAAAAAAACAGAAGTTGTCCTTAAAGGGGTGGTTCGAAATTTTGGACACAGGACCTAATTTCCAAGTTATCCTGTGTGTTATTTATCATTGGAGACGTTTTCAACACATTTCATTCAGTCCTTCTAGTTGCAGAGTTCGCTGGTGCTGGTGTTAGTTTTATTTCTAACATTATTCTATTAACACAGACATTTACATCAATAGTCTGGTGTTATAATTTATTTGCCTCAGGTTTACTGTGGATTGGGTAAGACTGTTTTTATTAGCAGGCTAGCAGAAACAGTTAACTTGCGCTAGCCTAGCACCAGCGAACTTTGCAACTAGAAGGACTGAATGAAATGTGTTGAAAACGTCTCCAATGATAAATAATACACTGGCTAACTTGGAAATGAGGTCCTATGTCCAAAATTCCAAACTATCCCTTTAATAAAGCCAAGTCAGTAGGATGCCTGAAATTACCAAGTCGCTTTGGTGTCTGCCAAAATACTATTATCTAGAATTGCTGCTAGTAAGGGGCCATTTATTTAGACAGTATGAGTCAAACTAGGATCAATAAGTACACTTTCAAGAATTTAGCTTCAACCATGGGGTGTCTTTATAACAACTACTGTGTGTGAGAGACAGGAAAAGAAAGATTAAAAAAGACTACAGTCTACTTTTATTGTCATCGACTTACTAAACTGAAGGATTGAGAAGGTAATACAAATGAATACAGTGACCATGGTGTAATGTTCCTGCTGAATGAACTGAGCAAATGAGGCAACATTGCATCATCACAGAGTAGTCCATTAGACTGGACTGTGCTCCCTCATGTCCCACACAAGAAGTGGCCTAATAATGGCCCATCTGCACATTAGAAACCACACATTCATTATTCTTACACCCATGTGGAAACGTGTGTGTGTGTGTGTGTGTGTGTGTGTGTGTGTGTAAATAGACCAACACACAGGATCATGGTGTAATTGTAAGATGTGTTATGTAGATTATTAAGCATTATATTTCAAACAGGAGGATTGTTGATAACAAAATCTGAATTAACGAGTTAACTAATTAAGCGCAATAAGCAATTAAAAAGCGCAATACCTTGATAATGCTGTATGGCACTATTTACAATCAGAGAGCAATGAGTACTTCCATGATTTATATTAGTTTATGGCTAACCAGTCATTTCAAGCCTGAGGTGACAAAAGGCAACTCATGCATTCTGTCAAAGTTCTTCCAACTCCCATGAACCTCTAATCTTCAAACAGGTAAGAGGTTCCTCTGGGTTATTTCCATCTATTCTTAATACACTTGCAAGTGGAAGGTTTTTGCTGGATCTCCATTCCTTTCTGGGTTTGTGGTGGTGGACTTGGCCTCGTTCATCAGAGGACCAGGTCATTGGACAGAGAGAGGGCCCCAGAGTCACGAGAGCTCTTGACTTGTTGTCTGAGTGACAGCTGGCTACCTTGGCTCTGGGAAAGAGACGCTTCGATCTGAGCCTCCGACACCTGAGGGAGGGAGGGGGGGGGAGGGTTGGCAAAGAAAGTCATAGATTGAAATTGTTGCACACCTGGATGGATGGAAAGAGGCCACTTGTCACTTATCCATTGCTTGACATTAATTTGCACCCAACAGAAAGAACACAAACAAGAAATTTAGTATTTCTTGTTTGGTCAAACATAGTATTTCAATGTTTGACCAAAGATATGATGTCACAAATTCTTCTTAAGTACTACAAATGTCCAGAAGTCAGTCGTACCCCAACCCCCACCATATGGTTTGGTCTGGTTGGAACATAGCAGCCGACAAACGATTCACCTGAGCTTCAAGGGCTCACCATTAGTGAACAATGAAACAAAACAATTGATCCAGTTTCATTTCTTTACCTCTTCAAACTTTTTGGCTTTGTACTGCTCGGCCCCTTTCATGAAGTTCAGAAGGATGATGTCACAGAGGACCGTACCCTGAGGATGAAAACAATGTGTTTTCAGGCAGCTGTTCTCCACATAATGAGGCCTGATGGTGGGATCAACCTGGAGCTCTGGAGGACACTCACCAGGCCAATGGACGTGAGGGCTGCCACCATGTTGATCAGTGTTGGAATGGTGCTGAACTTCCCCGCCTGGGGTTGGACATGAGGACAGGGGGACGCGGTTCAAAATGGCCGCACACACCCACATACATACAGTATATGTATACCATACTATCATCATTTATGCCATTTGGTGGATGCTTATATTCGCCTTTCAGTAGAGTGAGTGGATGCATTTCTTAGCATGGGCAGCTCAGAGTGGGATCACTCACACACTCTCTCTCTCTCTCTCTCTCTCTCTCTCTCTCTCTCTCTCTCTCTCTCTCTCTCTCTCTCTCTCTCTCTC
>JAOPUH010000002.1:5438457-5452584 GCA_027123175.1 Urophycis cirrata
AAAAAAAACGTTATTAACCGGTTTTGGGGATTTCAGAA
This sequence comes from Urophycis cirrata, assembly GCA_027123175.1. NCBI lineage: Eukaryota > Metazoa > Chordata > Actinopteri > Gadiformes > Phycidae > Urophycis > Urophycis cirrata. Next base: position 5,438,496 of record JAOPUH010000002.1, read on the forward strand.
TAACGTTTCTGTTCCGGAACAGTTGAAGACCATTTGGTTTTCGTTTCTGTTTCCGTTCCTCGTAAAATTCAGTTCGTTTTCGGTTTTCGTTTTCGTTCCTTGAACCGGTTCGGAGCCCTGCTCGTGATAATTGAGAATTACAGTTATATGTCACGCAAAATAGAAATAATATTTCCCAACATTTGTTCAAATTGCCCTGGAAATGATCCGCCAGTATTACAAAAGCCAACTTAATTCCCTACCCTGGTGTTACATCCCTGTGTAATATGTGATGGTTATATTATGTTTTTGGATCCTATTGTCCAGCACTTCAAACTGAAACATCACTTCACCATTGCACTGCTATTTGGTGACTCCCTTTTTTAGTGTCTGCATGTGGCTTTTGTAATTAAAAGTGAGTTCATTGAATATTATGAGTCACACCTGCGTGCTACCAGTCTGCCCATGTTGCACGTGTCTGCTTCCACACCAAACGCTGAATGACATCCCATCCAGTTGTCTGCTTACATTAAGACTATGGCCTCTGACTTATTCTTTATCACATTTTTTCTCTTATTCAAAATGGACTTTGAAGTTATTTGCAGGCCTACAATTGTCCTCCTTTCATAGTTGTATTACCATATATCTATCTATCTATATATATCCATGACCATGGAGTTACATTATGTTAGTTTTGTCCCCTGGCAGACTCTTGGGAGCATTCCTAGATTATAAATGTTACAGAAATAACTGGTAAACAGTTGTATATTTTCTGTGCTTAATGTGTTCTGAATGTGTCTTAATTATATTATGCAGCTATGCTCACTACCTGAGTTGTTTAGAAGGTAATTAACTAGTGAGCCGTAGTAGTACTGCAGAGTTGTTTGTTTTCCTACATCTGATGAATGTGTTGAGACAAGAGTTTAATAGAGGGGATGCCTTTTCTGGTCCTCTTTCTCCTCTTATATCTCACACCCATTACAGGTGACTACATATCATGTCTATGTGGCAGAACAGATTGACTCCCACCTGACTGTGACAAACTCAAGACAGCACCAGATAAGCCCAGATTCAGCCACGCCGATTCAGATTCTGACCCTTAGAGTGGCCAGCATCAACCCAGCCGTGAAACCATTTGATATCAGGTATGTGGGAACAAATGTGTTTTTATGGTCAGTATTGTACTGTCATTGCCTTGCGTCTGCTAACTGTTGACTCGATTGTTATTGCAATCACCTGATGTCTCAGGGTGTTTTTTGCCAGTTCTCTGAACTGTGAATCTACCTGAATGTTGCTGTTATCCCCCAAAGAAATGTTTGTTAACCTCTGCTCATTTGACAAGGCCATTATGATTACTCTCGATTTGAAACAAAACAATCAAACTTTATATTTTCACTGTCTTGTAACATTTACAACAATTGATGCAGTAATTGTAATGTAGATATTATTGCGAACGCAATATAGCTTTTAAACGCGGAAAGTAGTTTTCCACATTTTCAAATGCCTCTTCCAATAATATGTGCAGGCTGATGTCCACAGAATACAGTGAGCTGAGGGAGAAACTGCATGCTCCTATTAGAAGTGCTTCCAATGTGGTGATACACCAAACCATCAGTGAGCTCTTTTTAGACACATTCAAAGCTCAGGCCGATCTCAATCAGCCTTACATGCTCCCCAGTGACATGGTAAATATCATTTGCAATATGCATATAAAATACTTTTCTTATGCCATGAAAGTGAAATGGTTTCTCACATCATGTTCTTGGTCTTTGGTGTAGGAGGTAGAGCTATGTATTGGCTGCATGCAGGTCCCTGCTGGAACAAAGCTTATCAGGCTATGTTGTGAAGAAGGTCAGTACTCGAGTTATTTCTGCATTTAAAAAGTAGTGTCATGCTTTTACTGTCATGTTTGCGGGTAAATTAGGGTCAAGTTGTCAGTGCTCATTGATTTGAGTGTAACTATTTGACCAAAAATATGGTGTTGTCGTTTAATAATTAATAATTAATTGAATTGGCTTGAATTGTATACTATATTAAGAAAAGCACTAAAGATTGACCTTAGCAATTACTGTGAATATTGTCAGGTTTGATCCTTTTAGATAGCCCAAGTCTCACAGCATTAGCATATTGTCGTTAAAGTTGTTAAATGGTGTGTTTCTCGATAACTAACCATTGACCCTCTTGTGCCTCAGGTAGTGACAATGGGTCTGAGTGCCGGCAGTGCTTCTGCAGACCAATGTGGTGTCTGTCCTGTTTGGGGCGATGGTTCTCCAGCCGCCAGGACCAGGACAGGCCTGAGACCTGGCTGTCCAGCTGCGTCCCTTGCCCTACTTGCAGGTCAAAATTCTGCATACTGGACGTCTGCCTGGTTCGCTAACTAAGCAGCTCCCTGCTGGGATGTTGGGGGGGGTCATGTCACCCCGAGACATGTTTGTCAATGGATGTATTATGCAGCAAATAATTTTCTCCTCACCACATGGGACTTAAATAGTGGCACTTTATAATGTTTTATGAAACACTATACAATGTGTATTGTACGGCATAATGTATAGTGTGTCTCTATAACCATTTGTGGAGTGATGGACACTACAATTTCTCTACAATTTTACATGCAAGATGTTTGGACAATATAGACTTTATATATAAGGTGTTATTTTGATACAGATCGATGCATGGCTCAACAATGTACCCAGTGCCAGTTCAATGCAGTGGATGAAGTCAAGTACAATAAAAAGCTGATACTCGTATTTGCATTGTCGACGCTTCAGAATGGAGACGTTTTCGATTCAACATGAAGACTTGATTGGAGGGGACATCTTCATTTTTTTGTGTTGCTGCGCTTTGTGGTTGGCTCATGAGCAGCTAAACTTTACAGGACTACCTCTTCCGGTCATATGACCTTTGTTGACGTAGCGCGGGTTTTCTTTTCACTTTTGCATACAGCCACTGTTCCTACCGCACGCACACAACAAGTGTGGAACCGTCGACCGAAATTTAAAGAGAAAAATGTCTTTTAGATCAAGAAATGGACGCTCTAATGCTGACAGAAAAGAATATGAAAACAGGTGAGTTTTAGAATCAAGCCTATATCACTAGACATTTTTAAGATGTAAATCAGGCAAGTTATACAAATAACTATTCAGATTAAATGATACAATGTGATACGTTGTCTAGATTTCGGTTATGAGATAAATATCACTCACGGTGTGATAGAAATATTTATCCCATAACATCACTTAATGGCTTCAGCATAATGCCGACGGTAGGTATATCCCGCGCCAGTTCGACTTCTGTTTCCCGCGAAGACTCGTTCTGCTCGTCACGTTACTCGGCAACAAGAAGTCCTTTGTGCCCGCGAGGCTCCTCCACTCACTGTAACATACGGAGAAGCCCATGAAAAGTTAATGTGTTGTGCTTCCATGTTTCTGGTCCTGTGCACTAGACGGCCACGTTGGGTTGCGGTGCCTAAGGTTGGTAAACAATGGCTACAGAGCAACAGAATCGGCATTTCGTCGTCGTTTATAGGCGCTGTTTTATGAAACAAGTTTGGTTGTTGGTATATGCGTATTGCTACTAACAATTGGTCACATGCGGTAAGAGTATTGTATGACCGTTCGTTTAGCAACAATAATGGCCTAAAGTTACCCGGTCCATGTTGTAATTATTGGCATTCTCGCGGTGGTATTAACATTTTGTTAAGAAATGCCAATGGAATAAAAATGCCAACAGGCTTGCGAGCACCATAGGTCGGTTTATTTGACCAATGGTGCTACATTAGCATTAGCTTGAAGGCTAACTATGGGCTTGGCGCTTTGCTTAATATTTAACTTCCTGCCAATTACTGACGCTAATACTTTTATATATTTATACCACACCACTCTGGACCGTGTATAATATGCATTGACATTTATCTTGATGACAATGCATTTTAGCCTCAAGGTGAATTAAAGCCTGAACAAACTTTCTTTTAGTCGTAGACCAATTTTGACGATCTGATAATTAAACGAATCGTTTTCGATGGTTTTCTGTTCGATGGTTTTCTGTGCATGCTGTACTAGCGAAACGTGAGTGATTTGTGGCCAATTGGCAAAAATCCATACCTTTTTAAACTGCTCTATGCTACATAAATGCAGATTGAATCCCCCCCCCATCCCTGTGTGTGTGCCACTGTGACCCCGTTACCTCCTTATTTATTACAGTAGTCTGCAGATTCCTGGATTGGATCACCCAACACAACACCTTGTTTAGCACCACAGTGCATTGTAATTCTGCCATTTTTTCTGCACCGTCTGCCTTTGGCTGTATGAGTCGGCGATATGGCAAAATACATCCGTTTTTCAAAAATACATCCGTTTTTCAAAAATACATCCGTTTTCAAAAATACATCCGTTTATTTGGAAATAAACGTAAGTGGTTCTCCACTTCCGTTTATATATACTTTGCATAATTGCACACTACGACTTAAGTATTAACGATCAACAAGAATGTAGACATTGTTCAGTATGGAATTCAAAAGATAGACAAAGACACTCAACAAAGCGCGCTCATGCTAAATAACATTTTTTTAAATTTAGTATTGGTAGTCAGATAGCTTATAAGACACAGATCATCAGACAGCAATGCTACAGCCATTAGGTTTTTCTTTGTAATGTCTGTTGGCCTGTGTTTTATGATTCACTGTGGAATACCTTGGGTAGTTGAATGTGAAACAAGTTGGCCAACCTACACAGCTTGCTGCAGCCATGGAAGCAAGCAAACAAACTGGATCAACTGAGATTGTACTAGATTCTGCCCCACCTTAAAAAAAGCTCCATAGCTGCTGCTAATTCACATGTAAATCTTGGAGTTGCATTTGCATTTGGGAAGAGACAACACTGCAATGTTGTGAATTTGACCGTTGCATGTTGAACCTTTAAATAACCCGTCCCGTTCTTGTCATGACTTTGTAGGAACAGTGGGCCATCACCGTGGTCTCAGTGCAGGAAGAGGGGAGCAGATGGCAACCTGAGGGCTAAGAGAGAGGACAACGATGATGAGAAACACCAGAAACATCCTGATGACAGACATGCCAGGTAAGCTTGTCAATAAGTCTTGATAATGGTTCATTTGTTCCAAAAACCCATGAGATATACACCGAAATGGACACCGCTGGAATATATTTTAATTTTCAATCTACTTTCTATTTTATTTTCTGACATCCATCTCTATCAAGTGTCATCACTCCTTCCAAAGATGGAAGGGGTGACAAATGATGTCCCATTCTATAATATCCTGATTTAAGCTAGTGAACCTGTACCTTTCTCTGCCTTTCTCCCTTTGTGGAGTGCTGTGCCTGTCTTTAGCCCGGCTTGCTCCCAGATGGACACCGGAAGTGAAGAATTGTGACGCCTGTGCCTTTTCATGAAGTTGCCTTCTCCCTGTGTTGCATGATGTCTTTGTAGTTTCACCACACCGGAGAGTGACGGCCCGCTCTCTCGTTGTGGCAGGCCGTCGGACTGGGGCAGCCAGGTAGAGGACGAGGAGGCACTGATGAGAGATGTACATAAAGACATGCACCGGTAAAGAAAATACACACACGTCTTACTTAATATCTCTGTATGTTGTAAGGGAAGCATGTGCAACTACTTGATGGGTTCTTTAAAGGATGGGGTTTATGAATGACTTATATTGGTCAATGGTTGTCTACATCATGAAGTGACTCTGTAGCTTCTCTTTCATTAATATCACTGTCACTGGTTTAGTTACAGGAGAAGGATATTGGCTGCAGAGTTCTCTCAGCGAGAGAGGAAGAATTCTTCTGGGAGGTATGGTTGATGTTTTCACACCAATTAGACTAAAGCACTAGCTAACTTCTCGCGACGTTAAGACTGGAGCAGAACAATAACGCGTATAACAGATCCAGATGCCTTGTCGAGCCCACAGAAAAGGCCTGTGAACCCAGGCAGTTTTTTGTCCTTCAAACCTAGTAATATCTTTATCGTTAATTGTCAACATTGTAGTCGACGCCATTTTATAACTGTTACTGAAATAGGGCCATAATTTAGAGAAAACAACAGTAAAATCCTACGTTTTTGCCAGTCACCACCAAACAGTTTGTAAACGTGTCACTGTGCTTCAAACGCTGGTAGCATGTCATCTTTTCGTGACGTCAAATTGCCTTTCGGTGTACTCTTGGACATCACGACCACAGGCGGCGAGCTGTGTGTGAGCGTTTGGCGCTCTGCTTGGGCCACGGTAGACAGCAGCGTCCGAGAGAGGGCCAAGCATCTCGGGCATACTTTGCAGAACGCTAATGATAATAATGCCACGGTGTGTGTGGATGTGTGGGGCTCGTTGTGGGCAGCCGAGGGAGGGGTCACATCGCGCATTGTAACGCTCATACACGACCAAGGTACAAACAAAATGTCACAAAGTTACCGTGGGTCATGGGGATTACACACCACCCTCTTTCCTAGAACCCACAATGCATATTTTACAAATATAGGGTTCGTATTCCAGCTGAAACAGGGGTTAACTTGCTCCTTTAAAAACCGGCATAGCATAAAGAGGCAGGAGGAAAAACCAAGGCTTGGGTCGTGCTTAAATATCCAGCTACTATTTTAGATTTATTTACAAGTCGCTTCTGAGAAATATTGCAAATATTTCTCAGAAGCAACCTGTTGATTTAATGATTTGGAAAAGTGAACTTGAAAGTTCCTGGACTAACACGCTGTGCTTCTTGTGTCCAGCTCTGACTCCAGAGAGTCTCCCCTTCCTACGAGCGGAGAGATGGAGACGGACGAATCAGTTTTATTACGACGACAGAAACAGATCAATTATGGAAAGAACACATTAGCCTACGATCGATATGTCAAGGAGGTCCCAAAGTAAGTCGGCACTTTTAAATTTACACTCCCAACATTGTGCTCTGAACAAGAATGTCATGCATGTTAACCACAACTTTGTGTTTTTCAGACACTTTTTAAGAAAGGTGTCTTCTTTTTAATCTACACTCTTGCCTACATCTAATGTGTGCTCAATGTCCAAATGTTATCATTACTTGCAAGATTAAGTGATGACATTCATTTGTGGAATTGCCCACTTTCCAACCCCAACAAATAAGACTTATTTTTTGCGTTTGTGTTGTGCACAGACATCTACGTCAGCCTGGCATTCATCCAAAGACTCCCAATAAATTCAAGAAGTACAGCCGTCGTTCCTGGGACCAGCAGATCAAACTGTGGAAGGTCAAGCTTCATGCCTGGGACCCTCCAGCTCAGCCAGGCCACGAAACAGACCTCAATGACATGTAAGAAAACAGTGCAAAATCTATTTCAAATAAGCTAATAGGGGGGTTTTGTTATGCATTTAACTTATCTCAATACATTTGTATTATAATAGGCACCACAGTCATCCTTTTTCTTTCAAAACCTTTGAAATGGTTGCTCGTTGCACACTTATCAGCTTTGTGATCACTAGAAGTAGGCCTTCATTGCTGCTGTAACTGAGTCAGACTCTGACAACGAGTGGGTCTGAAAGCCACCGGCGGCCACGCAGCATTCCTACGGGAAGCTGTAGTTTTGCTTTATTAAAATAACAAACGGGAACAACCATTCTGCAGCCGCGGTCGCTGCCCGTTCTGATCCGGGAAAGATGCGCACTATGAATTGACCTTTCCAGACATCGAGCATAATGGTGCATAATGGGCTGAGACGGACAATGTAACGTTTTGTTTTCTCGCTCCATGTCGTCTTAAGAGCAAAGCCTCGTGTGATTGAAATGTCACCGTGGTGTGGAGTGGCGCTCCTGTCCTGGTGAACTTAACCCCCCACCTGTATCGCTGTACACACAACAAACGGGTCATTCTGGTTAAGTTGGTGATGTAGTTTACCACATTGGTTTGTAGGTTTGTGGTTTCTTTTTCCGATTTAGACATTTTCAAATTTTAAAAAATTGAAATGCACTACGAAGGTAAAGCAACAAGATGGATGTTCTGTCCAAGCACTCCTCTCTACCCCCGTCTGGTGTTGGAACAGGGGGTGCAGCGTGTGAACTGAGCTCCTCATTTCAGGAAAGGGGAGAGATGTTTGATGCAGAAATCTTTGGGTTGGTGGCGTTGAGAAGAAAACTGGCTCAGCCCGGTAGCTTGTTTCTCAAGCTTGTTGCCATCTCCATTTTGCATGTGATTGACAGGCAAATGGGTTTCCTTATACTATTGAAGGGATGCTCTGATTAGTCAGAAATTTGCAGGGAATGGTGTAAAAATAAATCACATACAGAGGCAAGCACAGTCAACCCGTACATATATTCTCACAGAGCATTTCACACACAAATATAGCTGGCTATGGCACTTCACAAACAAATCACACTCAAATTAGTTTTTTTCCCTCACAAGATTGTACATACAGTAATTTCTTTAACAGAATCATGTCAGGCCCTGACAATCTAGTGATCTTATTGAGCCATGGACTTCATGGAAATGCAAACGCACATTTTGTTCATTGTAATTTGTCATATTGCCCTTGGTATTCACGGGCAATGTTCCAGGGTATTTAGGCCATTTGGGACCGCTTCTGTGGTGTTTTTCAGAGTTGTGGTATTGCCTTATAATACATATCCTGCCATCTCTTTAGTGAGGAGCTAGACCTGGATGATGTGATGGACATAGAGCTGGACTTCCCCACACTCCCAGAGGCCCTGAACAGCACTTCTTCATCTCGCCATGCCATTCCTTTATTAGAGGTGAGTTTGTCTATTGTAGTGACAATTATTTATTGACTGATTTGTTGTGTAGAACATTTTTTTATAGAAACTTGAACTGCTGTGTTCAGCCAAGCCTTTTGGTGATCACAAGGTTATGGACCAAATAATGTATTTAAGATTAAGCCTTTACACAAACTTGCACATACCAACACAATTTGATTACACACAGGCTATCAATGTGCAGTTTGTAATTTCCATGTGTATGTCTCTGAACCTATATTTCCTGTTCTCATGTGCTAGGATGTGCAGGATGATTGTGCAGGTACTCCAAGCAAAGTAATGAAGACAGAGGACACACTAGAATAGCATAACTCAACCTGGCCCATCTGGTAACATTATGTACATATTGAGTTCTTTCATTGGTTCTTAAATCCTGTAATTGTATTCCCAATTTATATTCAGGATTTTATTTAATTTGAAAAGGGAAAAAAATACAACCAACCAATCTTTAATCTAAATAGCTGCCATCAGCTATAAATCTGTTCTGCCTTTTGCTTACTTCGTGGTTCACAGCATATAACCAATTGAATTTTAGACATTTCCTTCTTTTTCTTCAGGAAAAATAATGACTGTCTTGTGCTAGGAAATGTGTTTGTATAGCAATGCAAAGTGAGTGGTCCACACAGCCTGGAAGGAGAACTCTTAACTCCTAAACACCCTAACCCTAGGTAGTCTTTGTTTATGCTTCCTTTACGATCATTATCCGGGGCTGGAATTATTCTGTGTAGATTTACCTCTTGAAGCTGTCAAATGTAGAAGCCTGTAAGCTCTTAAAAAGTATTTTTAATGAATGCAAAGTTGACCAAATCCTTATTGCACTGAGTATGTTTGATAACCCTCTAGTTCTCAGTTTATTTTTATTTTCAAGAAGAAAAAATGACACTGGGCTTGTTAAAAACGTATGTTGTGTTGCAACTTTGTTGAGATTTAAAGCCTTTGATGTGTGTTCAACGGCGCATATCTGTAAATAATGACAAATGGCTTTTTAACATGTTTATTCTTAGAAACTATAAACATTTTGCAAAGGTTTCTTGCAATACAAAAATTTGGGTTTGCGTTTGAATTATATAACTGTTGTTTTGTTTGCTATACTATTGTATTTTCTGTTTTTCTAGATTTGTTTTCCAATTTTGTTTTGAAATAAAGTTTGCCTGAACAATGCCATTGACATGTGGGGAAATTTATTTTTTAGACAATAGAAAACCGTTGCAAAACAGACCTTTTGCTTCTCATTAGTTGGTCTAAAACCATAATTAATGTTTATTGCAAATATTTACAAAATGACGAATGCAGACAAATGCACAGAGAGAATCCATTCATGGACCACAACGAGAACTACGGGACGAACACTATTTTCTTATTGGGTACGACTTCGCTACCGCAATCGTCAGTTGTTATGCCGCGTTGAAGCCAACTCGGAAACTAAAGCTTTTAGTCGAAAACACTAACAGCCATCAGCTATAATTTAAAAATCGGATAATCGGGTTTTACGATTTTACGGTCTATCCATTCTGAGCCCATCTAACGTCAATCCAGCCAACATATTATGATTTGTTACAAATTGGAGGCAAATATATTGCTTGTTCCGCGTTTATTTGAACTCATCGTTAGCTTAGGCTATGAAGCTAAAGCTTGTTTAAACCGTGCTTCCTGCTGACCTACTAGGATTAACCAAACGCTGCGTTAGTGAGAAGATTCAGCTAGTAATACTAGTCTATTGTGATGGCTAACCGCAGAACTTGTAAGTTACATATAGTCTTAACATGACGGTATCGGTGTGTTAAACTGAAGTAACCATGGTTGCTAACTCAAGTGCCAGGTAGCTTAATTTGACAATTGTGATCTCCGCAAACTTTCTAGGATGTAGGTCATCAAATCTGCTTAGTCTGTGTTTAAGTAAACATTATCAACGTGAACTATGCCAAACTCTTGACATCAAACGAGTAAGGCAAACGTATATAACTCGTCCTGAAAATCAAGCGTGTTTTAATTGGACTATATTTACCTTTTGAATGAGGACATCTGAAAAGTACATTGTTTTAAATACGTAATGTTTCCCAGGATTTGCAAATACATTGGACAGAGAAACAGCGAAGAATAGTCTGAACAAATATATTACGTTTGTATAATAGACCAATGTCCATCTCCTGACACTTGCTGTTTCCTTTGCAGCAGAATTACCCTCAGCAGCTAAACCAAATTGCATGGCATTTGATGTGACGTCATCACATAGGTGAGATGCATTTATTGGGATGGCCTAGAGTCACCATCGCGACTTAAAGATGCACAGTTATCCAGTCAACATGGTAGCTGAGCGTTTCCGAGAGCCATGCCTGGCACAAGGTGAGGTACACACACACATTTTTCGTACGGCTGAGTGATTGTCATTATCTTGCTACAAAATGTATGCATTGTTATTAATATGCAAATCTTCGGCGATAGCATATGGTCTTGACATGTTTGCTATTTGCTTGCAAAGCCAACCCTACACAAAATAAAAAGTTAAGCCTGAATCTAAAATCACATGATAAACATAGTCTTTTAATACCCACAATATTGTACATGTAGAATCAGAACAGAGTCAGGTACTACAACACAATATATCGCTCCATGTCATGGACTTGATTTGTTTGTTGTTTTATTTATTTATCTTGGACCTATCTTGGAATAATTCAAACCTAATGCCGGCAGAGGATGAGAAGGTTAGTACTATATTTAACTGATACATATACTTGCAATGCAATGGTTTGATTTCACAGAGGACATTGGCAAATGGCAAGGAAATATGTTTGCGTGCACTATTGCAACGGCTGTGCCAGCTATAGCATTATAATATATGTTAATTCTAATGTCCTCTAATTGTATCCATTTCATGCTTCACAGATAAATGATGCGTCCACTGAGCTTGATGATTTGTCATCAAATGGTATAATACACAACATTTTTTGTATTTACTGCAATTTGCTGTGGCCAAAGATTGGTTTGCACTTACCTCACAAAAAGGTGAAGCGCAACCTTGTCCAAAGCCACGGCTGCTCCTGATGATTGGGTTGTGTCCTACCTTAAGGTACAGTGACATAAGGCATTGTGTCTGTCTAGGCCCCTGGCCCCAGAAGTCCATCTCCCGCTCACTGCAGCGTGCCGAGGCACTACTTCGGACGACCTTTAACCCCAGCTTGAAGTGGCTGCTCCGCAGGCACAGTGACGAGAAGGACTACAGGGACGCAGAGAGGAGCTTTGTGGCCGTCGACAATTTGGTTTCCCATTCCTCTGCCCGAGTCCTGCAGCTACAGCAAGGCATGCTGGGTATGGCTCCCCAGAGGCCGCTGGTCAGGGAGTCAGAGCTCCTGCTTCAAGTGCGTGTTCATTTGTATATTTTCACTGACCTGTAACAAACAAGAATTGTATTTGTATATATGTTTCTTTTAATATAAACTGGACCAAATGCTGTTTGGTAACACACCAACTCTCACACAGGAATTCTGTAATGTCCCTTTGCTGCCTTCTACCAGGTTTGCCTTAGAGGCTCATCTCAGGAGGGCTGCGTCATCCAGCAACCCTGCTCCCCCACCCAGCAGAGCTGCTTCAGAGCTCTCTGGAGCCTGATGGAGCAGCGCTCACAGCTGCTGTTTGTGCAGGAGTATGCCAGGAGGGCCCACTGCGTGTCAGCCTACGTGTCTAGACTGGCTCTGCTGGAGGTCCAGTTAGGAAGACCACACTTGACTCTGAAGCCGGTAAAGCGGAGCTACAACAGCAATCCCTGATCCACACCAGTCATCGCTTTTGCCACGGCTTCCACTAACTCCCAGAACGACTAAAAGCAGCGTGTCCTAATATTTGCAATTTCTTTTCGTTCTAGAAAACGTGCGATGCCTTCGCTCTTCAAATTCTTCCACTGTGCCAGGAGCTGAGGGTTCATCTCAACCACTGGTCCTGTCTCTCAGCGAAGGTCCGCTCCAACACCTTCATGAAGCTGGCCCTGGCGCCACACACCAGCATGCTGGTTGAGATGAGACGCACACTGGAGGCTTTGGCTCTTCAGGCGCTTGTTTTGATGGAGAATTGTGTGCATGCCGTTTTGTCCACCCTTGCTCAGACGGATATTGAATCGATACCAAGAGAGGTGCTGGAAGATATTTTCACTGGTACAGAACTGTATAATCAAGTGGTGGAAGAACACGGTGACCTCAACAGGACCAACCAGTGGAAGTGTAGGTTGTTGCAGAGGATGTGCTATTCTGGTCTGCCTGTTTCGCAGCCTGCGAGCGACAGTGCGTCCCACCCGGCCATGTTCCCAGTAAAAGAGCTGCTCAAGGTTCTTGCCATACATCATGGTAACAGAGTGGCCAAGGAAATGCACGACTGGGCCACTGAGCAAAACCGCCCCGAGTCCCATTCCCATCTTGGGAATCACTGCCATCCTCAGGCCCATCTTTATTCCCAGCGATCACCTGAATGGACTTGGGAACGGCTGGAGCACAACTACTATCTTGCATCTCCCGGTTTACCTCCACCACGACGTTCACAGCAACCTGCCCACATTCTGAACCACTGCAGCACAGACGGACCCGGCTCAGTCCAAAGAGCCTCTTTGTTTTCAACTCGGTACAATTTACCTGATTTCCAACTGGAAAGCCAAACAAGAGCTGAGCCAGCCGCCCAGTGCCAACACCGTGCAGCTCGGAGTGCTCCAGAACATTCCACCACAGAACCCACTCCAGGACAACCTGTCCCGGGCCAACTTAATCCTGGAGGTTGTCCAGGAGTCCGAGCGGAACCCAACCCACAGCCAACTGCCTGTGGTTCTGCTGTGGTGCCACTCTTGGCATTCTGCAAACAAGACCAGTTCTCACTCGAGCTTCTCTTTCAAGCCATGATGTGTTCTGGTGAGCTGCTCACACCCATGGTGACGCACACACCCAAGCCTGATGGTTTGGGCTCAGCATCCGCGCTTCCAGGGCTGAGGACACGGTCTGAGGGGCTGGGAGCATGCAGACAAACGGACTGCGTTGTCCCTCATGGAGAATGGACCGACGTGACGCCAGCACCAGACTCTGTGTTAACAGAGAGCCAGAGACGAGAGCAGGACCAGGACCAGAGCTCAGAGAGAGGACCGCTGGATCACATTGAGCCAGGGCCGACATCAGTCCCAGAACCTCTACCCAGGTAAATGGACCATTCACCATCAACCACAGAATGTAACCATTACCAAAAAATACTCATCTTTTTTTTAGCTGAACTGAGTATTTAGATTGGATTTCAATTCAGATGTTCAATGTTTTTTCACTAATTTACTTGTGTAAGACTGGGCATATTTTCAACAATTGAGAGTTAAAATGTAAAGTTTAAGATTTAAAGTTACAATGAA
>JAOPUH010000002.1:5562118-5574635 GCA_027123175.1 Urophycis cirrata
GTGTGTGTGTGTGTGTGTGTGTGTGTGTGTGTGTGTGTGTGTGTGTGTGTGTGTGTGTGTGTGCGCGCGCGCGCGCTCAGCCAGCTGGAAGTCAGCCCCATACCGCAGATCAACTAACAGGACGACTTCTGCTTTCGACACAATTATCAAATTTTCACAATATGTATAAAAATACGAATAATATTTAGTTTATGTTGTGATCGAAGCAATTATGAATGGGTATTTTTCTCATCCAATGGGTCACAGAAAATATAACCTATAAATAGCCCACGTGTGTTACAATTTCGGATTAATGAATAACATGTTAATCAACGAATAATGTATGTACAATAAGTCAATCATGTAGCGCCTTTCCTTTCTAGCTATGTCACCATCTATAGTCCTGAAGGGGTGCACATTTATAAATTGCATCTGTGGTATCGCGTTGGTATTGATCTACTGTACGCCTAATTAGAGTTTTTTTCATTTACGTTCTGAATAATTTTGGCAGGAATGAACTATCCCAATCCTTTCAGTTAAATAGCAACATAATACCATATATTCTGATGACGTTAAAACACGTTAACATTGTAATTTAGCGGGTTTCCTGCTCTCGAATGGATTAAATTGTAACAAAAAAGGTAACATTGATGCACAAAGCAATGTCCGATTCATATTTGTTTTGAAATAGTAAGACTTTAGTTTGAACGATGTTAAATATAGCTATAACAAGAGAGTTCAAATTCCTGAATGAAAGAACGTGTAGACACATTCTCCCTTTAAAGGGAGGCCTAACGCGTATCCGTATATAATAGCAATGCAACAATAACATATGCAAAGTATTTATTTTCTGTAATTTGGATGATTTCATGTTTGAACAAGAGGCCTAATTGATCGAAACCAATTATGTTGTTTGTAATATACATTTCAGATGGAACCTTTTTTGAGCAACAAATAATAAATATTTCATAAGAACTCTGCAACAGTAGCTCACTCTTTGTAACTTTTATTTAACAAAATATAGCAAAGATTTCAGCAAGAATAAATAAAAAAAATGTTTGCATAGTAATCTTGTGCTAAAGCCGAAACTTTAGGCAGATGACAAACAGAAAAAAATGGCATCATGCTGATTCTGTCTCTGGAAGACCAGCAAGGCTGTAAGAATGTAAGGACTAACTCAACTTCCAATGGGAGTGAAGCCTTCAGCAGAGCTGAACTGAAAGTCACGTGAAGTCATCTGTATTTTGTGTGTGTGTGGTTCCTTCCAGAGGACGCCTATGTGTACCGGGGCCCCGATGAGAACGAGTTCCAGCACCGGGCCCCCACCCCAGACTCTGAGGCCCCGGATGAGCCCTATAGCAGCGAGGAGAGCAGCTCCACCCCTCCCAGCGGGGGAGAGGGCGAGTCGGGCCAGCACCACCATCACCTGGACCCCGGCAGGGACGCCAAGAGCCCCGCGGGGGGCCTGAGCGGGCCGGGCCAGGTCAGCACCGGTGGCTCGCAGCAGGGGAAGCCCAAGCGGAAGCGCTCGGGCTCGGACTCCAAGTCCGGGAAGCCCCGGCGGGCGCGGACTGCCTTCACTTATGAGCAGCTGGTGGCGCTGGAGAACAAGTTCAAGTCCACGCGCTACCTGTCAGTGTGTGAGAGGCTGAACCTGGCCCTGTCGCTGTCGCTGACCGAGACCCAGGTGAAGATCTGGTTCCAGAACCGCAGGACCAAGTGGAAGAAGCAGAACCCAGGGGCGGACACCAGCGCCCCCACATCGGGGGGCGGGGGAGGCGGGGGAGGGGGCGGGATGGGGGGCCTCAGCCCCCTGAGCCAGTCTCCCCCCATGGGGGGCCACCTGTCCATGCACACGACGGGCTACGCCAGCCACCATCACGGACCCACGGGAGGCCTGGTGCAGCTGCCCTTTCTGACCTCCAGCCACGCGGCCGTCCTCTCACCCTTCATGCTGGGCTCCCAGACGTACGGGGCCCCCACGTTTTACACAACACACTTGTAGACAGAACCATTGAGACAGATACATTTAGACACAAAATTATAGGAAGTCCCACTGCCATCATTTTTTAGGCCTGACAACACACCTGCCTCCTTTATTACATCTTATCGACACAAAGAAAACACACAAAACATATTCTAACTGATGCATCTCCATCTGTAACTCAACCATATATGACACTGAAATACTAGTTATACTCAGATATGGCAGTATTAAGGAACAATACAGTTTTTATATGAATAGATATTCAGTTGATTTGGATTTGCTGATGTAGCACAAGACTGTACAATATGTAGAAATACACCATGGACTGCATGTGGAACTGCCATAATGAGGGCAAAAATGTGACTAAACGTTTTATATGTGCATTCTAATTTTGTAACTAAATAGTCCTGGTCTGTAAGGGAAATGGTAGCGATTCAATCTGAAAAAGAAAAAAAAAATTTCCTACCAATGTTTTCCTTGAAATTTGTTATTTTAATAGATTGTGAAATAATAGGTCTACCTACGAGATACAAATGTACATAAGTCAACGTAAGCTTTGAAATTGAATGCTCCTTTAAATTGAATTATAGAAATGTTGCTTTTATTGTTTTTGAAAAATAATGTTAATATTGATCGTTCATTATGGAATGGCTTTCACTGATTGACGGTAGGCTACCATGTAATCTGCGTTTTCAAGTTGAATAACTTAAGTTAATTATGGGCTATAGTTTCCATAAACAAAGCTTGGATGTAGCCTATTGATTCTTCATCTGAATATTATATAACAGTGTTTAATAAAAAAAAAAACATCATTACATTTAGGCCTAATAAGCGTACTCATTTAACGGTTTACTTTTTAAATTCAAATGGTTAGTCTGTGAAATATTACCACTTTTATTTGACTCAAATAACACTGAGTGTTTTCAGATTCATCACGTTCTTTGCGTTGGCACATTTAGTTGCTTCTTCGGCACGTTTAATTTGGTGGGAAAGTCAGTGGCGATTAACAACATTATTGACTATTTAGTAGGCTATTACATTTTTTCTATTGGCTTTGTTGATACGATTTTCACGCGCTGCCCACAACGACACTCCTAAACATCTGGAAAAGCAAGAGGCCTCAAAATGAACCCTTTAATCAGTCCGGCAGCTGGTAGGTGCCGGTTGATTTTATTAATTAAATCATTAATTTAACCTTTAGACTACGCCATACGTAAAACCATGCATGCCTTTTTCTTAATCTGTGTTTCTTCTTAATGGATCGGACCAATACGCGCATGCGTATTGATCAATCTCCTTTTGAAAAAAAAGTGATGCCTACACATGTTCATCGAAATATCTAATTCCCATAGTAGCTATGTTTTTATGGGACGTTGGGAGCCTACGGCGTTTCAAGTGTCACCATGTAGGCTATGTTAGATATTCGAGATGTCATTGGTCTCCAATCCCCACGGAGATCCCGTGTTGTCCTGTTAAATGGATATAGGAGCCACAAGTAAGGGAAGGTGGCAGAGGGCATCAACTAATTTAATTTTTACGTGACTGCCATTTCGTGGTTGTGGGGGGGACAAAATATCCACACTTTCCCTCGACGACAATACATTTGTTGGACATCTTTGGAACCTATATGCATTGAAATGAATATAATAACATGAAATGACTTGATAATCAACGAAACGACATAATATTGTATATATTATTGTATATTCCTTCGCTGTCTTATTTCTATCACACATACCGCGGAGGCACGCACGCACGCAAAGCCTTTAGCTACACGATCAGCTCCAGTCACAGCACAACATCTGAACACGTTCAGACAACTCCACAACGAGATTCCTACTTCCGACCGGATTTCTTCACGCTGTATATTAACTCGGGGGGACATGTATGCCATTAGCTAGTTTGGCATATTGTGGCACATAACAAAAAGTGGCAACAATTTATCCTTCTTTTCGAAACATGGAATATCTCATTTAAATCGGTAAAATAGCAGTTAAAGTCAATATATTGCTATAATGAGAGCGACATATAAACCATACAAATACATTTTGCATCATTAGTTAAGACGTCATAAACACTTGCATAATTAAATTATTGGTTTATTGGGCAATTAAACCCCGTAACGACGTTGGCCGCCATGTTTGACTTTGTTAGTGACGTCAAGAGGACAAGCCGGAGCTCTGAAAAGAACAGTTCAATTCATGAGTAAGTTGGAGCTCTTCTTATCCGGGTTCCGATTCGTCTTGAACGCAGCAACAATCTGCCGGTTCCACCGCTCCCCTTTGGCCACAACGGGCCACTCTTCACAGGAAGGAAAACAGAATGCGAGAGGGGGAGAATAGAAATAATTTATGGAAAACCACATAAAAAGAGGTCATTGATAAATACAACAAGGTATTTCATCAATAGGAACAGGTTTAATATAAATTAAAACAAACGTTTGGACTCCAATTTCAGGTTGACAGCCTTTTGACAAAGAGATCCCGTAATATGAATAACAAAGCAATTACGTATATCTGCAATTTTAATAATGGTATAAATACATTAAAACATTTGTACAACCGTGATAATCATATAAATATAAAAAATCAGTCAACTCTGCAAAAGGAGAGTTAAGGCATGTGCCAATTTCTTAATTGAAAAACACAAACCTTTAGGGGAAAAACAGAAAGGCCTGTATATCTAATGTAAAGAATCAAACAATCAATATTAACTGCCAGCTAAGGTATACAAGTTGCATAAGCATTAAGTGTCTAAATGCCCTAAATGTAATTAAGAGTGGAGTGGAAAGATACAATGCAGTACTCTAGGGTCCCGGGGTGAGGACTTTCCCTTTGCTTCTATGATGCATAATGCCCCAACTAGATTATGCTATTGCATTCCAACCTGCTACCACATTGCTGTTCTGTGAAACAGTTACTAAAACATAGCAAACAACAAAGAACTACAGACACATTGACACCTTGCTTGTCTAGGCCAGCACACTAAACAGTAGAAATTTGCATTATGTTCAAATGCGTTCAAGTGTGCTGTTAAATTAGACAACTATGTGTTTTTTTTTACAATAAACAGAACAACAAACCTAAACATTAATCCATTAACTTACAGCCTTCATAACATGTCAGAACTCCATATCATTTAAATGGGTCAAACTTAAGGTTGTGCTTCACATGAGAAATCCATGCTGGTTCAGCTAGTATCGACTTCAGACATTTTTGTGGCAGGTCTCCAGTGTACAACCAAGCCCAAATGCATATGTAGTCATGGTAGACGCCAACTCAGTTCAGTGCATAGTTAAACTGATTGGAGAACTTCTCATGTTTTCTACTGTCCATCTTGGTCATCACTGCCGTCACTCTACGCATGGCACTCCTAGGGTGAAGATGGCGGTTGGGAAGAAAGAAGGAGAGAGAGAAGGAAAGTAGAGGTTAATTGAAAACAAATATACCAAATGTATACCATGATCATATAATATATAAATAAAAATATACAGTACATAAAGCAGTCCAAACAATGATGAAATGAATCACCACTAGTTTCAAGTGTATTATTCGTTATTATTCATGACAATAACATACTTGTTGAAAACTTTCTTTTCCAGCCTGGAGCGGGACGTGTCGGCGCTCTTCTTCAGATCACTGAGGTTTGGGTATTTCTGCTTTGATTTCCCCTTCCCTTTCCCACGCCCCTTCCCTTTCCCCAGCAGCCTTTGAGATCCCAGGTCTTCTCCTGTTGCTGCCTCGATGTCCTGCATTAGCTCCACATCTTTCCAGTCTGAAACCAACAGGCATCAACAAATAAGCTTTAATAGAAAAAGGGCTATCTAAAAACAGATTAACCTACCCTTCAGCCAAACAAATATCACATGTTTCATGTGATATTATACACACACTCAACAGTCCGTTTCATGTGATATGACAGACACAATCAACAGTCTGTTTCCTGTGATATTACAGATGTTGTAATCATTTAATTGTCTTGGTCCTAGTGATGACGTATGTAGTAGTAGATTCTGCACCAACTGGTAACGGTAGGTCCTGTAGCTCTTGGTTAGCGTAAAGCCATCATGATAAATCAAAGAGGCTTATTAAGGATGGTCATTGTTAGCATAGTGCTAGAAAAGGTGCAGGACTCCAGTATCGTGACGGGTTTGACTCGCCCTTAAACAAAGCTAGCTAGAATACCGTGTTACCACTAATCATCACCTTGTACATGTTATAATTATTGTACTGATTTTATTTCACACTGTTGGACTTTAATGTATTGTGCTGTTTTATATAGTGTTTGCTGTTCTTCTACCTTCCCAGGGCCATAAGCTGCTAACTCTAGCACAATTACTTTTAATTGTGCATAGTCCCTGTAAAATAAACCAAAATATGCAGCGAAAAAAGTTGTGCAGGACACTGATGCGGAGCGGCGGCTGTAGCAATGTAATTGACTACACCAACTGTTAAACTTCCTTTCTTAATTCTTTGCACCAGAGGTTTCCCACTTTGCTTAGCATTCTGGAGCATTTTACACAAATGCACAAAAATAAGAAATTATCAAATATACACTTTTACTGTCAACGACCACACGGTTGTTATCGTGATGTATGGATATTACAGTGAGAAAGTTCCATCTGAAATATAAGATAGCTACAACACAACCACTTACCACTGTGAAACTACCTGCACCACTCATGGATGCGGTGCTGTTTCAGGTCCAACCGATTGTTCGGCCTGAATTGATGATTCGGTATCAGATTCGGGCTTGAAAAGGTATGGCTGAACCGAAACCATCGATAACAGTAATGTTTACAGCTGCTCAGGACTGCTCCTGAATTTGCCAACATATGCGCTAAGCATTGGACTAATCACAACAGACAGGGCCAGCTGACCAATCAGAGCAGATTGGGCTTTTTGGAAGGAGGGGCTTAAAAAGACAGGAGCAAAACCAAGTGGTTCTGCAGCAATGAACTATGAGCAAATAATAATGGGTAATTTTAAGATTAAAGCATGTAAACCAATTCTTGTAGTACCCCCAAATCAAATGATTAACTTTAAAAAACTGCATAATATGACCCCTTTAATAACAAGCCTTATCCCTAACTGTCAAAACACTTGTTTAGTATCACTGACATGATGATAGAATTGCAATTATTTAATGTGTGTGTGTGTGTGTGTGTGTGTGTGTGTGTGTGTGTGTGTGTGTGTGTGTGTGTCATTTGACCTTGTGTGTTGGAATGGGCCTTTCAACTATGCCAACCCTTCATTACACACACACACACACAACACATACACAGACTCACAGTGTTAATGAAAAGCAGCTGGTGTGTTTAAGAGATTCATTATTGCTCAATGAGCTATGGCTCAACTTACACACAAAAACACACTCACACACACACACACAATGGCTCAAAGTGTGTGTGTGTGTGTGTGTGTGTGTGTGTGTGTGTGTGTGTTTTGCATATTGTCTTTGTATTATTGAGTGTATATTTGTCCTCAAACACATGGCCTATGGAATCAGGATGTGTTTTTTTGGTTCTGTTTTTTGTATCTTCTCATTTCAAAAACTTGTGACTCGAGACAATCTCAAGCTCAGGCAGTGTCGCTGCCTAGTGAGAGTAGGACATACAAGACAAAACATAGTGTAACGAACAAAGAAGCAAAGACGTCAACACAGAGAGCAGACAGACAGTACGAGAGCCACAGAGGCTTCTGAAGTCAATCAGCAGTGCAGCAGGAGTCTCATCTCTGTCAACACCCCTTAGCTTTTCCAGCTGAGGTTTGAGTTGGCGTGTGTGTGTGTGTGTGTGTGTGTGTGTGTGTGTGTGTGTGTGTGTGTGTGTGTGTGTGTGTGTGTGTGTGTGTCGCAGGCCACACACACACACACACACACACACACATGAACTCTTGCATGTGGGATCTTGGGTCTATTCAAGCTTCTTACGGCTAACACACCACTTGGCACAAGGCTTTTGATTGTAAACACAAGGTTATTCTTGTGTGTTTGCACCTGTGTGCTCAGATCCACTCTAACAACAGCGTAATTGAATGTGTCTTCAACTAAATTGTTGCCAGTCGATTCCACAGTTAATTTAATTATTACATAATTGTCGATGCTAAAATAAGGTTTTACGCACTTGGCATCACTTCCTTGAAATGTTGAATACTTGCCCTTAAAATATATGCCATCAATATTTGAGAAAGGTGCTAGTCACAGTACAATACTTGTTAATCAATAATGCAATTAGTAACAAAAGATGGCATTTCACAACTCACTGGACAGCCTTCAATTTCCACATGCCACATGCCACACACTCACACACATTACCACACACTCACACACACAGATGCCAGTTCACAGGCCACTGCAGGTGGCCCTGTTCCCTCCCTTTGCAAACACACACACACACACACACACACAGATTCAGACAAAACATGGACTCACAAACACACCCATAGTCAATCTGAAAGAGTTTAGAGATGGAAAGCACTGTCTTTCCTCACCTTTTCCACAATAATGTATTCTTTGGTTAAAAGGATAAGGATCTAAGGATACTTGGATCCAAGGATATTTCGACCATATGTTTTGCTACACTTTGCCTGATTCAACACACGGGACCAAAACACAAACAAAACATTGAAAAAGTTAAAGATGTGATAATGAACAGACACTGCTGTGAATGTATTTAGTGGAGGCCTGCTGCCTGTCTTCCCCCCACTTACCAGGGAACATCTCTTTGCGCCTCATGTCCTCCTGGTCCTCCCTGGCTCGGTCCTCGGCTCGGCTGGGCCGACCCCCAGCGTCGCGGGGGATGATCACTCCGTGGAAAGGGCACTGGTGGCACAAACACATTCAGAGATGTAATCAATGGGCAGTAAACATCCATTTGGCTAATATACAAAAAAAAGCTATGTACCATGAAATGACTGCAAATGTCTGCAAAATGCCATCACAGCCACTAGAGACATGTTAATGGAGGGAGTGACTGTGGCCTTCAACACGATGTGAATAGCTGTAGCCAGCTCTGAAGCTGCCATTAACATCATACAGTTCTCTTCTTATTTTTATATGCTCTTATTCGTCCTTTGTTGCTGCTGTGACACCAGGTTTAATGTTGAAGAGCTGGATACGCTTAGTGTGGCTATGGTTGGTCTGTGTTACCTTGACCCTGTCCTGTCTTGGGCAGAGTTTACCGTTCCCCAACGGTGCATTACAGCGATGGGAGACGGGGGTGAACTTCCCCGGAAAGGAGATGTATCTGCTTCTGCTCTCCGCCAACACCTCCTGGTTCTCAGTCTCCTCATCCACCTCGTTGGGAACCCAGAAGCGGTGCTGGGATGACGACCTATAGGGAGAGAGAGAGACACAACACAGGATGATAGGGACTGTTGAACAGCACATCACAAGCTGATCATCTAAAGGGTGCACTGTTTACATAACTACTACGGCCTTTGCCGTTTACAATACTGACATAAAACTACTAGGACCTGCATTGCTTACACTATTGTAAGCAATGCAGAATTGTGAAATTGACCGGTGTCCTTTTTGCCTGCGATGCGTGAAGCCCTTTCTACAATGCAGTTATATATTAGATATATTATATTCTATAATAGATATAATAGATATATTATATTCTATAATATATTTAGACTAATAATATGATTATGTGTGTGTAACTGTATGTGCCGTAGTATAACTTTGTGAGTGCATAAAGACTTACTTGATAATCTTGCCAGCATTGGGCTGTTTCTGGCCCCAGTAGTACAAGTCCAAACCAAAGGGGACTATGGGTACATCGGAGGCCTTGTCCCCCACACTGGAAGAAGGGCCAGCAACAGGGGAGGCTTCAGCAGTGCTGGGGGGCTCTGAGGAAACCCTGGTGCTGAAAGACATCACATGAGCAGCCAAGAGAGACAACAATTAGTTCATCCTGTGAGGGAAATGCAGGTGTTACGGCAGCAACTGCAAACTAATAGAAGAGGAAACTGTGAAAATCAAGACAGAATAAAATAACAACATATAAGATATATACAGCGAGCTATTGTATGAATAAGGAATAGCTTTCTTTGTGAATGAGCTGTTTGGTTGGATTGATGGAATAAAATATGCCTATGAACAGAAATGTATATGTGTACAAACAAAATGTGCATGTAGGTGACCAAATGAGGGATAATAAGTTAATTTACTTAATTCAAACATTCAAGCAGAACAATCGACCATTCAGATAATCATATTTAAAGTGAAAGGCAAATCCCAATGGTGACATTGCAATGTCACCAAAAGGGATGATGTATGAGACAGACAGACAGACAGACAGACAGACAGACGGACGGACGTACTTTAATGATCCCTGAGGGAAATTGCATATGTTACAATACAATTTCCCTCAGGGATCATTAAAGTACGTCTGTCTCTCTGACATATATTGTATAACATATCTGCTAGTGATCCAATCACAATGTTTTCAAAGAACAGATCTACCTAGATCAGTCCGGAGAGGGAGAAATGGAGGCATGAAAGTTGGTGAAATCAGTGATGTAGAATTCAAAATAATATCATAATCATACCATTTGTTATCTTGCAACTACATGTACATAGCACACTATGAATAAATGTATAGTTATTGATGAGCCATGACTGCTACTTATATTGAACAAAACAAACTACATTTTTCATTCATTCATTGATGAGACTAGCTGAAGCCCAAAAGCATACATAGAATACATCTTTGTTGAATATTCACTGTTTGTGCATTTCAAGGCTGAAACACATCAAATGCCCCTTATTTAGTTTGGATCAGTGAATGAATTGGGTCATTTCTTTTACTAGTCATGAGAGCCTGTTCTCCTTCATGGTTTGAGTGATACGTGCTTCCTAACATTCACACTTCAAACATCATTGGGTCAGAGTTGAACAGTGATAGGATTTTCAACCAATGACATTGCCTTAATGTCTTAAATCAATGTCTTAAAATAGTATGGAATCAGATGTGTCAATAAAATCAAACAAAACTTCTAAATATCAAATAAAAACTAGGACTGCTAGCTGTCATAAAAGGTTATTTTTCAGACAATAACAATAGGGGAAAAAAAGTTCCCTATCAGCTCTTACTGTTATATTGGTGTATATGTTGCCAGCTTGTCAATCAAAACCTCATTAGCCAATGGGGACGCACCCCTGAAAAAACGTGCACATGCGTAGGTTTTCGGAAGTGAAACGCACATGAAAGAGTGTATACGTAAAGCCAACAGTGAAGACAAATGATCAAAAATGTAAAAGACAAATAAGTTTAACTTATCACATTTCTTTTTGTTTGCTTAATTCTTCCTGAAATTCCTATTTTTGTTTGATATATTGACACAAATCAAAGGATATTTACTCATGTTAGACTGAAAGGCTCTTTGAAAAAGGGACCAATAATTGTTGTGTTATTTAGGAACACCTCATTGATGACAGCAATCTGTTACCTGGGACCTGGGCAGGGATTCAAATGTCTTTTCAAGACATGGAGTGTGGCGGCTGCACAGGTAGGATCTCTTTCCTCTTCCAGCCTTCTCCTCATCCTTTTAGCTGTGATGGAGGACATGGTGGCGGAGACCAATGGGGCAGGTTTCTTGGGTGGAGCTTCCTGGGTTGTTGGAGCTGCAGAGGTGGATGGCGATGGTTCAAGACCTGCACATTGAAAAACCACAAATAAGTATTATTAGTTATGATTAGTCACTGGCTAGCTTGAAGTTAAGATGTTAGATGCATTTGTTTTTGTTCTTTTCTTTGTTTTTTGTTTTTGATTTGATAAGATTCAGCATTCAAGCACAATCAAGTTTTGAACATTGGCACCCTAGTGTTATTGACCCATAGTCAGAACAAGTTCACATGTTTATTACAATGTCTCTGCATTAGCATCTGTGTAAACACACACTGAGCCAATTAAATAATTAGGGACGTCTGCAGCAGGTGGTCTTCAACTGACACCCGGTGGTCTTCAACCTAACCTTACACCCCCCCCCCCACAGCCAGCACTGGCTCCCAGTGGCTGAGGCCCAACCTACAGCGTGGATGTGGTCAAACCTCCAAGCCTGTCCACTACACTTTGCGACTGCCAAGCGGCTTGCTAGTCCCTCACTACAAGGGGACCCTAGCTGCAGCTCAACAGCACATCAGGATAGCAGAAACCCTGCACATCCAGCAGAATCAAATCTCATCTATTTAGACAGCATCTAGGCCAGGGAAAGAAAATCATTTACCTTAATTTAATCTCTCCTATCTAAAATGTTCTTATTGAATGAATTAATTTATTTGATGTACTTGCATGAATCTCTTACACTGAAGTTATTTAATTTCACAAATGTCATCTTAATATGATTAAAAAAAAATACATTTACAAAATGTGGTTTGCAAAACATCCCTAATTTGCTGCACATTTAATTTCCCAAACTGTAATCTATAAACTGTTGAATGAACTCTTTCTTATCTTTCAAGCAAGCTGGCAGGGGTGTGTGTGTGTGTGTGTGTGTGTGTGTGTGTGTGTGTGTGTGTGTGTGTGTGTGTGTGTGTGTGTGTGTG
>JAOPUH010000002.1:5591237-5602204 GCA_027123175.1 Urophycis cirrata
GTGCGTGTGCGTGTGCGTGTGCGTGTGTGTGTGTGTGTGTGTGTGTGTGTGTGTGTGTGTGTGTGTGTGTGTGTGTGCAGCTGCTGTTGAAATCTCAGCCATCTGTGCCTGCTCAGTCAGATGGAGTAGAAAATCAAGATGAGACCTACTATACCGACCTTCTCAAAATGAAGCTCAGCAATTCTGTGTAAGTAATGCACCTTAATAACCAGGTCAACCAAGTTTGTGTGAAATGCTTTGTTATTAAGGCATTGAGGGTAGGAGGGTAGGAATGAAACCTGCTTTGTCGAACTTTGCTATCGCTATTGTTCAATATTAATTAAAATTAGGTCATAAGAAAGAACAATTAATGCCATCCACCAATGGCTCAATCAGGAACTTTCTTCAAATGAAATTTGTCATGTATGGAAAATCCTGCTGGGATCTGTGTTCACCCAGGAATATTTTTTATATGTGGATAGGAAGACACACAAAGCACCTCTATAGATATGTCTGCCTAAATGCAGATATTGCTTTTTGATTAAATGATCTGTATTCTCAACCACTTGAACAGCAAAGATGCAGAACGGCTTGGAGATGAGCTTTCCCTTCAAAGAATGAAGTCTTTGTCAGAGAGTCAAAGATCTCTTGAATTGGAGCGAAAATTATATTCATTGGAACAGTTGCTGAAGCAGGTATGTTTTAGATGCATGTCTGTTTAGATACAGACCACATTGCCCAGGAAGTGTTTTTAAGACATTGGCTAGCCTTTTCATATTTGTACCTAATTTCTCACAGGCCCAGAGTGACAAGATTAAACTGCAGCTTCGTGTGGAGGAGCTGCGATACAAATATGAGCCCAATGGTGCGCATGTTTGTCTCATTCTTACCAATGCCATCATTTAACTACCGCCATGAACAAAGACGTCTCATTTCAACACATTCTTCTGTTCTAGATCTTAATAAAAATAACATCCAGAAGCGAAAGCGAGAGAAGCTTCCTGATGATAGAATATTCTGCGACGTTATTAACACGGAGCCAAATGAGAAGTCAACAAATGACAAGACAACTAAACTAGAGACCACTGGTGATGAGAACCAACATGCTGCAGTTTTACGCAAGGCGGATTTGCAGCTGACACAAGGTATCTCTCTTATACAAGGTATCTCTTACACAAGGTATCTTACACATGGTATCTCACTGACACAAGGTACCTTACACAAGGTATCTTACTGACAAGATATCTCTTACACATGGTATCACACTGACACAAGGTATCTTACACAAGGTATCTTACCGACACAAGATATCTCTTACATAAGGTATCTTACTTACTCAAGGTATCTTACTGACACAAGATATCTCTTACACAAGGTATCATCTGCATTGTAGATGAAGCCCAGTCCAACTAAATGCTCTTTATGATGTTTATGTTGTACAATAGTTGTTAATGGTATTTTGAAATGTTTGGATAGATTCCACTAAATTTGGGTCCTAAGTAGTACAACATCAACAGTTTCTAAGAACAATTGTAAGAGTTGAGGAATCATCAAAAGAACAGTGAATTCAAGTTATTCTAATTGCACTGCATATGTATCCATCAATCCAATTTACTCTGTGTGCCTCTTTACATTGCCCAGGTGGGAAAATGACACGTGAGTAATGAAGGAAGACCTTTGTAACCTTAGACACTTATTTTTCCAACCAGATCGAAAGTCAGATGTCTCGTCGGCCAAGTGTGTAAGGATCTGTGAAAAGCCTCCAGTTGAGATTCCCAACCCTCCAAGGTAAATAATATGCAGGCAAGAAGCATCATTGCAGATCACCTGAACCTCTTAATAGCAAAGGAAACACACCTTGTGTTGGAGTGGATCATTTTCACCCAATACTCAAAGATGTTTGTGATTTTATTATTATTGTTTAGTTGTAAATATTCACCACACAAAAACTAAAGTGTAGCATTATGAATATGATATACGAGTTTAATGATGCACTAATGAGTTGAACTAGCAATATTCCAGGTAAAGCAGACACTAAACAGCAGCAGTCTGTGGAATAGTGGAATATTTTAACTATTTGTGGGTTTTTGGTATTTCGTTATGAAAAAGCTTAGCATCTGCATGCTGCATTTAATTTGCAATATTGTACAGGGCACATCTGAAAAAGCTAACTTTTTAAAAATAAGAATGTGCAAAGAAATTTACATTTTAAAAACCAAACCCATTGTAGTTGTAGCCTTATAGCTGTAAACAGCAATGGGGGGGTCAATCAACCACACAGCTCCTGGAAGTAAGTTGCATTTATAGACCCATAGTCGAAACTACAACCTTACTTTCAACTGCCAAAGTGCCCCTACTGCCGGAAGTAGGCCTGAGCCAACTGCAGCTGAGCTAACTGGACCAAAGTTATCTCAGCTCTAATCACACCGTGTGTGTTCAAGGATGGTGCCTCAACTGCTGGAAGTAGTAGACCAGAGACTCAAGGATAGTGCCTCTACTGCTAGAAGTAGACCATTGCTTAGTGGTAAACCATAGACGAGTTATTTCTCAGACCATATTGGGTACCTGGTGGGATTCGACTTCTGGACCTCCTGCCTTGCAGTGAGTGCTCTGCTTGCTGAGTGTGTGCTGTGTGTTTTGGGCAGTACGAGACCTAGTACTGACGTAAAAGCCCGTTGGAGGCATAGTTGCGTCTAGAAGTAATGACGTGCCCCTGTGAATCGCTCCAGAAGGGCAGTAGCTGGGGCGGAAGTGCGTGGGTTGTGAATACCTTCCGTGACTTCTAGCAGTCTTAGTTTATATTGTTATGTTAAGCCATATCTTGGCAACTTACCTAGTAGGCTATGGTATAAAGTATGAACTGAATATGTTTAGTTTCAATTTCGATAATATGACTGTAATAAACTTTTTAAGCTTTAATACGACTTTAAAAGAAAACCCTTAATCGTTGATAACCAGGGATCAATAAAGTATGTCTGTCTGTCTGTCTGTCTGTCTGTCAAAGGTCCAGACTCCAGACAATGTATAACCACTTTGAACAGTAGCTGTTTTGTGGAGGGGGGGGGGGGTTACACCTTCCATGTATACAATACAATGCATTTGATTATTAATATGTACAATTTTTAATTGTGTACTTGTCTTTTTGTTAAGTTCCCTTATGGACTGTGACAAGAAAGAGGAAAAGAAGACCCAGAAGGATGGGGGAAATCTGAAGTGTTCCAGAGGGGTTGAAAAGGAGCAAGACAGGACAAAGAAACACATAGTAGAAGTTATCCATGTTGGCTCAAAGAACAGCATGGAAAATCAGTGTCCCCAGCAGTAGAACATTCCCATACATCGTTTATTCTTGTGTCTAAACGTATCTAATGTATGTATCTTTTGCTTATTATGTAATCTAAACACATCCTTTTTTACCATGTTTTTAAGTTGGGGTCCTTGTAAAATATGTGCACCTTTTTGTTTTCTCGAATAAAATTATATTTTAAATCCAATTTAGCCTGACGTGTCAAGTGTGCCTACAATTATATATATTTACGCAGCTCTCATGGGTGCTTGTCTATTTCTTCAGCACGTTGCATTCCTAACAAAGTTACCTGACTATTGGAGTTGAATTGTAATTTCTTTACTTTCCTACATGCTGATGTTGAGGTTACTGTTGGACTTCCTTGTAGAAACAACAAGGGGTTGTTTGCTCGAGTCTATTGACTCTTCTGGACGTCTAGTTACAGACCTTCTTGCCCGATGCTAACCGCAGTCACTTCAGAGCACTGAAAAATGTAACGTTTCATAGACCTGCCTGCTGATGCAAAGATGACCCATACTGTCCGTACAAGATGCTTTTTTTTCTCACCATTTAATACAACCAGATACGATTTATATATTTCATGAATAGGAGAGAATTGGGACTAAGGTCGCAGTAACACAAAAATCCAGGCCGGTCTCTTCATTGGAGTAGTAATCAGCTGGGCCTTGGCTAACCCGACGAATGGTAGGGGCCCCGGCACTTTAAAATAATACTGCTCAGGTGATTGGATGAACCATCTATCTATCACGTAGATCGCGTACTTCCTCATATGATGCTGACTGGTCCGTCGAAACAAATAACTTGAAGCCTTGCAAGAAGTATCTCGCGGTATGGTAAATCTCGCGAATTCAGCTGTCTCTCGCAAATGTTGTTACCCTGTAGCAGCTCAGCTGTCCCAATCGATCCCAATTCCAAATTGCTCCGTCATTTGACATGCTACTCAGCTCTAGCAGTGGGAGAAGTAATGAAACTGAAAATGCAGCCTAGATATTAGCAATTGGGTTGATGTATTAGGAAGGGGCCGAGCTTATATGACTGGATAGAACGATAGAACCGCAGTGGACGATACTGACGCGGCCAAACAGTACCTCTACTCTCATTGGCTACTTACCTTGGCGTGGTACGGAAGTGGATGTTCTGTGAGTGACCCAGCGAGGACGCCGTCGATTTTTAACAGGTAGATTTTACACATTTAAAGGTGCAGTCTGTAAAATTTAGTGGAATCTAGTTGAACGGACCTTTGAATATAATAGAAGGAATACAACACAATATCAATAATATCATAGTCAATAATGATATTCATTGGAGACGTTAGTTTCTAGGTTGTTTCCCTGTTTGATAGTAAAAAGTACGACTTTCGGAGAAAGTTTGTATGTCAAAAGCAACTTATATTCACATACCTCTGTGCACGTGGACATTGGTGTGTAGCGCCGACTCCTATCAACTTGAATGGTCAATACAGTAGTTTAGCACTATGGATTCAATATGATGACTTGAGAGATAGGACATACCCTATGAAGTAGACAACCTGCAACATTGTGACTATGACAAAGATAATTGATAGACAAGCTTGAGCCATATCAAATCCACGTTGGTGCGATTAATATGAACGTTGTTTTTTCCACAAACGGAAATCTTGGCGTATGACTACAGTCCCATTCAGTTCCATGATTTTTTTTTCCTTATAATGTTATCGCGTCCATATAAAATTGCCTTAACTTGTACTCTAAGACCTAGATTACAGAATGAATAACGTTTTTATACAATATAAATGTATCAAGGAACCTCCTCAT
Source organism: Urophycis cirrata (assembly GCA_027123175.1). Classification (NCBI taxonomy): domain Eukaryota; kingdom Metazoa; phylum Chordata; class Actinopteri; order Gadiformes; family Phycidae; genus Urophycis; species Urophycis cirrata. Next base: position 5,596,314 of record JAOPUH010000002.1, read on the forward strand.
CACTTGACACTGCCACTCAATGCTGTCGTAGACGATGACATTACGATAGAAGTACCTCCTGACGACAGGAGGCCCTACGTGTCACACAGTCGTTGGCAACAACCTCTAAATGTCACTTGGGCATGTGGCTTACTGTGTGTTCCGTTCAACCAAACGTACTGCTAATATGATATCATGGAGGAGTTGGAACCTAGTTCATCAGTCTAATGTCGTCAGTCATTATTCACCTTCCAGTTTATGGATAGCATTAGTTGTAATTCGTAATTAGTTGTAATTTTTGGAATTATCAGAGGCTAATAATCAAATTTCTTTTTATTTATGAGGATGTTGGTGGTATCCAGTGTCACTGGAGGAGCGTCCTTCCACCTGTTGAGCATGGCTTTTCTCATGTTGCTGCAATCCAACCAGATAGTCCCCATTCTTGGGGAAAAGGTAAGCAATCATTTGATTTTTCTATTTGCTCTCATGCTGTAACAAGGAGATGGATACTTTTCAAGTAAGTTAACTCCATACAACTAAAAATAACAATATGCATAGTAGAAATGTAGGTTATATGAAGTCATGATAACATCCATTAAAAATTATACAGTTAGATTTTGTTCATTTGTCTCATTTGCTACAAGTCTGATTCAGCCGTAATGGTGGTGGAAAATCCAGAGGAAGATGATGAAGAGGCCACAGTAGTTGATGATTTAAGTGAAGAAGAGGACCTGGAGTTGTTTCAGCCCACTGAAGAATGGCAGACATTAAAACCTGGTAAAGTGGTCAGGGATATTTTAGATCTCTGAATGTTTGTATGGCTACTGTAGGAATTGTATTCCACTAAATCGTTCAATATGTTGCGTCCAGGTCATGCAGTACCAGCAGGCTCTCATGTGAGGTTGAATCTCCAAACAGGCCAAAGAGAGGTCCGACTGGGTGAGGAACAGATGAAATACAGGACACATAAACACAGGTATGATTCAGTGAAGAGTAAGTGTCTTTATCACTGTGGCTGGACTGGAGCTTAGCCTCATTTGTGACCCAACACTCTGGACTTATCATGCTCCTTTGGTTCGAACGGTCACCCTGAAATCCTTTCTGTAGCAAGTAAAAGGGATTTTTATCTACTTCCATTGCAACAGGCTTTTTAAAGGGACAGCAAACCCCAAATCTTTTTTATTTTATTTTAACTGCGATAATGGTTCTGTAATCAATAGAAAATGGGTGGTTTGGTGAGCATACTACTCCGAACTCAAGTAGTCTTATTTTTGGGATGTCAAGGGACACCAAGGCCGAGGTGTGTGGCTATGGACATTTTTATTGTACTTTATTATTTGTAACCCACAGAAGACGATTCACATTGCATGTACCCCAACCCACAAATATGTGGTATTCATGCTTTGTAAAATGATACCCACACCGATATTTCACAATCCACAAATACACATGTTTAACTTGTCTCATGTAAAATATATTTTACATGTGAAAAGCCTGTACATAGTTGTGGATCTCGAGTTTTATCCAATGTTTACCACAGCTGATGCGTAAAATAAAAAGGTGCAATATTCAGGCTTCCAGAATGCAGCAGTGATGTAATGGATATAGGATGTGAGGGGTTCTGCCTCTTTATTTCTGGACTCTTAACTCTCCCCCCCAGGCCCAATCAATTTGTATGATTTTTATGATTTTTCATATTTAAATAATTCATCATTATTGCTAACATATCTCAAATTGCTATATCGTACACCAATGGTAGATAATGACATGGAAAAGTACCCCCTCTTGAAAAATCCCCACAACATCACTGATGGGCAGCAGTCTGCTATGTATTATATCATACAATAATATACTTGCCAGTGAAGTGTCACTGCAGTAGCCTACTGGCTGAACTTGTGCAGATCAAAATTATTACCCTCAGAACACAATTGGCTTTCTATTGGCCTCCCATGAAATGGCAAACTTGTTAGAAGTGCAAACATTGGGAAAAGGTTTGGAAGATATAATGATGTTTGGATATCCAATAACTTTGAATGAAGGAAGTCCAAGAAAGGCTCTGCTGAGGGAAGCCACACAGAGCTCAGGAATTGCTTGCAAGGAGCTAGAGTTTGGAGTGAAGGAGCAACAGTCAACCAGCAGTCAAGTGGTCTGCAAATACCTGGCCTGTATGGGAGGGTAGATCTTTCAAATAAAATGTATATTCCCTGAATTCCAAAAGTTAGTACAGAAGCTACTACATATAAACAACTAGTTGCCTATTACAAAGACAAAAAAAATCCCTCATCCACACTGTCTTGATAGTTGCTAGCAAGCCAGTGGGCTCGCAAAGGTTACTGTGGGTTCTCAAAGGTTACCTGGAGTTAATGTCCAATAGTAGTTGCGCCACTGACAAATTGTTTATTGGTAGGTTGGTGTGGAATATTCGACAGACAACTTTGATTGTGTTGTTTCTTTTAACGACAGCCAGTCCTACTTGAGTGCTGATGAGCTGAAACGGAAACTTAAGAAGTTGAAGGACTCTGGTGCCAAGAGTAAAGACGGAGACCAACAGCATCAGAACAAGGTGTTGATATCTGATCTAACCTTAAATCCTGTACACATGATGGATAAACCATATTTCTAGAAACCGTAAGAAAATTATGAAGTATGTTGTATGGTTTTTTTTCCATAGATGACTAGAGATGGTTGTACGGTTCAAACGTTTGATTTAATAGTCTTCAGAATAAACCAAGGGAGCATAATAGCATAAACCTGATCTGATACTGTATAAAGAAACACTAGGAGAGCAAACCAGATAATAATTGCTTGAGGATGATGCAAGGTAACAAGGTAACATTAAAGGGCCAATATTTTACCACACTAGGTGGACACTCACAAGAGTGTCCACCTAAATGTGTGATGGATAGATAAGCCTATCAGTGGCTATAGTCCACTGGTTAGGCTGCTGGTAGGCTGACCTATCCAGCATATATCCAGGTGGACATGCCCACTTATCCAATTTGGTTAGGCTTAGGGCTTAGGCTTCTGTAGTTGTACTTTTGTTGTTCTTCTTAGTCAAAGTTGCTGTCGTTGCACTGGAACACTAATGCTCAAACTCTAATGCTTTCATTTAGTCAGTACTAACCCTAGCCCCATATGCAAATACTATATGATAATGTGTATTACTGCATTAACTAATGTTAGTTAACTAGTAAATGATCTACCCTTATTGTAGTGATGTAAGTGCTTCTGTTTTCTTGTGCTTTTGTGTCCTTAGTTTCGCTCAATGGAGGACTTGAAAAAAGACATGGCAGCTCTGAACATTAATGTTGAAACAGACTTTCAGGTATATGAATTATGATGTTAAATTGTTATTTCATTAAATTATTATGTGTACGGCTATAAACCAGTGGCATGATTATGTGAAAAAATTATCATGTGGATGCATAAAATACAAAGATATTTGAAACTATTATCTGATTTTATAAAGTTGCCCTCATTTTCACAGGTTATTAAACGCCTCCTAGACAAACTGAACAGCACCAATGGTACCACGGAGCAAAGACTGCAAATACTGTTGGAACTCGAATATCTGGTGCATCAGGTAGGCCGACAACACGAAACCATCTTTTATAGCAGAAAACACAACCTCTCTTTTCTTTCCCCAATGCAGGCAAAGGTTTCTGCTCGCTGTGTTAATGATGCCAGTTTACAGGAACAAAACCTGGGTGTCTGTTCTGCAGACTTCGGGGGCCTTTCTGTCGTTGAGTATGTAGTCTTCATAGGCTCCGCCCTCTCAATCGAGGCACTGATAGTTACATGGTAGGAGCACTCTTGTGTTATTTTATATGGCTGTAGCCCTTTCTGGGCTGGGTGACAATGCAGTAGAGCAGATACAATTTTAATTCAGGTGGCAACAAATATATTTATGAATTATTATATTATTATTATTAGTATTTTTGGAAACCCCAAGCAAGCTGTATGATTATGGTAATTATTTTTTAAAATTCTCTGCTGATTGCTAATTACAATAGGCTAGTGACTCTATTACTGAGCTTAACTGCATAACACCTCATTGTTCACTGCAGAATAAAAAACTATCTCAGAATGGTTCGTTGTACTTTAGCTATTATGTTCAGCCATTATGGTTGCCACCCTCCAAAACCCTAGTGTTAGTTGCTACAATTGCAGAACCTTATTTTTATTACCTTTATTACTTTATTACTATTTTTGCATCGAATGAAGGGGCACAGAGATGTATACAATGATAAAATATTGTGAATGCTCTACTTTGTGTGTGTGTGTTTGTGTGTGTGTGTGTGTGTGTGTGTGTGTGTGTGTAGGTGGATAATGCCAAAACGCTGTGCTCAATGGGTGGACTGCAACTAATTTTGGGAGGTCTGAACAGCTCTGACACAAGGTTGCAGGACAGCTCTGCTTTTGTCCTGGGCTCTGCATTGGCCAGGTACCATATCTTGAGGTTTAGAAAGCAGACATTTTAATATTTGTACACATTGTATCACATTATGACATAAAAATAAAACAAAAAAATAAACCCTATAAATTATATATTTCCATCCGGATTTCCACCCATTTTTGTTTGAGGCAAAAAAGAAAACTGCTGATGGTAGCCTCTTTATATATTTATGAATATTGCAACTGTTCATGTATATGTTATGTACATGTTTATTATTATTTTATTTACACATTAGAAATTTAAAAATTTAGAAATTTAGAAAATGTTGAAGCATTGTTCATTGTTAATTTTGTAATTCTGTCTTTGGTCTTAGATTGCATCAAAATATTAGGATTTAATGAAATTGAATATTATATATTATTTCCCACACACACAGTAACCCGGCGGTTCAGCTGGAGGCAGTAGAAAGGGGGGCGCTCCAGAAGCTCTTGACATTACTGGGTACACAGCGGCCCCTCAGTGTCAAGAAGAAGGTAGTTACTACTAACGCACGTTAGTAACACCTTCCTATTTATACATGTATCTCCATGGCCACATGACCGACTCACCCTTCTCCGTGTGCTTTCTCCTCCTCTAGGCTTTGTTTGCACTAGCGTCACTGTTACGTCACTTCCCCAATGCCCAGAGTGGTTTCCTCTCCCATGGGGGGCTGCAGGTGCTATCAGAGCTGTTCGCAGAAGACCGGGGAGGGTCTATCCGAGTCCGTATCATCACCCTGCTTTATGACATGATCACTGAGAAGGTACTGGCATGTACCAAACTCTCCTCTAGGCTCATCACATGCTCAGAAATGATGAAACTATGCCATGTGATCAGACAATCAATAACATCATTTGTAATTGTTTGAGAAGCAAAATCTAAATGATCATAAACATCAAGCTATCACATTGACACAATGTAGTATTTAGCTTTTTAATTAGAAAAACATAAATAAAAAAGCCCATATTCTCTTTAATTTTGTATGATATGACAAAACTATTTGTTAATAAAAACAACCTTTTGGTTTGTGATGTTGTTTACCAACCCTAATCCATATTTCAATTTATTGAAGGGACTGTAGTTAAGTTTAATACCTGCACTATGTAGGTTTTCCCATTAGCAGCCACTCGTGGCTTGAGTTGTTGCTACATTTACAGCAATATGTGTGAAAGTGCTATTACACAATGCATCAGAAAAATTGAATATAACGCGTCTGCATTTGTCCATATACAAGTAGACCATATTAACGAGCCATTTATTCAACAGGAGCTGCACTCCAAGCTGTCTGCGGGCACAACACTGGACTCTGATCAGTCCAGGTTGGATGAGGACGCCAAGGTCTCCCTGCAGGCCGGACTGCAGGAGGGCCGCTGGTGCAGCCTCGTTCCAGAGCTGCTCGCCTCTGCTGAACATGACTGGAGAGAGAAGGTAGTTAGAAGAGAACCTCCACTCACTCTCTGCTGAACATGACTGGAGA
>JAOPUH010000002.1:5653662-5668629 GCA_027123175.1 Urophycis cirrata
ACACACACACACACACACACACACACACACACACACACACACACACACACACACACACACACACACACACTTAATGCTTTGATTCAATGTAGGCCGATCATAAGCCTGTATTATTTGATGACAAACTATTTCAGTTTGCTAGGAGGGTATAAATAATGTGTAGGTGTGTGTACCTTGGGAGGTTCTCTGAACATCTGGTCGAGGCAAATAAACTCCAGACTTGGTAATAATTCTATAAACTGGGAGAAGGAATCCAACTTGATGGCATGACAGCGTACAAGAGTCAAATCAACAAGGCGGCTCCATCTGGACTGATCTGGGGTCAGAGGGGGGAAAAAATGCAGTGCAATGAAATGAAAGCACGTGAATTCTTTCAGTATAAAAATTCAAAGAACGAAAGAAGCACCTGCAAACAACTGCTCAAGAGTCTATCAATCAAGTCGATCATTGTACATTATTGTGCATCCATAAATTACCGGTGATCCAGTGGTGAGGGTTGTGCAGATGCGGGCAGTTGTAGATCAGCAGATACTTAATATTGGTAAACACTTCATTGACAGCCTTCATGCCAATATCTGTGATGATGCCTGGGTTCTCGACAACATCAGCCAAGCCATACTTCACAAGCTCAGAGTGGTTCATTTTACCTGAAATAAGTTAAAAGTTCCATGGGTAGTAAACAAGGGGTTAAACATATAGAATAATAAGGTCAACAGGTGTTCAATGAAGTCTGCTAGGTCAATTCAGGTCCACATTATACAATAAAAAACATATATACAAATGTAAATAAATGTAAATAAAAACTTACATTGCAGCAGGAACTCGTCAACGTATCCCAGGTGCAGGGTCTCAAACTGAGGGAACTCCAGTTCAGCCATCTTGAGAGCTGAGAAGACTCCATCTTTGGTGAGAGAAGGCTGGATGCGCACTTCATGAAGCCTAGCATACATATTCAACAGTGGGTCGGTTGAAACTAAAACACAAAATCTAAATCTGTTCACTTTACATTGAAATGTAGCTGTTGTAACTGTTCTTCCTACCTGCGCGCAGCAGTGATGATCAGGTAGCCAAGGTCCACTTCTAGCGCATTCTTACATGCTCCGAAGACTATGGTGTGAAGATTTCTAAACCCCCCTGAAGGTCAGACAATTGTTTTTTGTTAAAAGTACACCTAGGCTGCCACGTGAAACTACACAACAGCACAAACAAAAAATACTTAATAGTATTTACTGTATAAAGGGAAGAAAAAGCCATCATTGCATTATACCTCTGCACACACACACACATGCACACACGCACACACACACACACACAAAACGTGTCCTGCAAAATGTTGAAATAATAGTAATAAGTGGAAGTGGAAAAGCTCAGGTCCTCGACATGCCATCTGCTAGCTTTGATGACAATGTGCTCAGACTTTTAAGTGTCTACAGGGTCTAGTTTTGGTTAAAGGCAGTATGGGATGGAAGAAGTAACATCTTGTGATTAATACCATAGCTCTGTAAGGTTTCAAGTCAATCAATACAGACACAATCCCACCAGGGTCACATCTAGATTACAAGAACAGAGAAATTGTTATGTTTGTGCAATGATAGATTTGACTGAGATTTGTGAATCCCCTTTGATCCCTCTTCTGTGTTCCTTCTCAAGTTTTTAATTGGGTTTTCCTTTCTGCCCTGAAGTTCTCCACATACTCCAGTTTTGTAAATTGTGAGTACCTGTGTACGTATGCGAATGCTAAGCATTTAGCGTTGTTCACATCACCTTATGTCTAAATGGATGTTTACAAGCCATGTCCACTTGGAGGCAGGCCAGTGACAAAACCCTTCCTCTCTGGGATTAGTCAAGGATCAACCTAGATGTCACCGACATAGTTGTCATTTGATACATTCTCTAGCTCAGGTTAAGAACGGTTCCAATTTGCCTTCTTCTATTCTGGCCTGCAGACTTGTCAGGATGCAGTGGCAGCATCACATCATACAGACGTGATGTCATGACAAGCTCACATAGTTGGCTCTTCAAAATTCACTGCCATTGTGTACCACTACTTCCAGTGGATCTTTACACTGCCCCGCAATTTCTGTTGGTATTGCACCTTGCATGTGCACTCAAGGCCTAGGGAGACATGCACAAAGGACACATCAAGTGTCCTTAGTACTTAGGGTGTCCTAAAATGTGGCCTGTGAAACCCTTTGAGACAGTAACTTATTAAGGGTTACACACAAAACAACCTCAGTAACCATTCTTTTCATTCACACTGATGCTAAATACAAAGTGATGTTTCTATCAAGAGAAAAATGGGAAAACAAACACCACAAGGAGCACACACGCATGTCAGCATGACTACATACATACAGCATGGTTCAGAACAAGCGCTGCAAAGGAACTCAGCGTGAAAGCATCCTAAACTATATTCTACTATGGGTAACCTCAACAGGACATGACTCACATAAACAAACAAAAGCCCCACCTGATCTCCAGCTGTCTTCTACCACGTGCTGAATCAGCCCCCCCAGGAATGGGACCCTCACCAACTCCAGTTGCTCCAGGTTGCGAGCTGACGCCAGGCCAGTCACGAGAGGAACATACTTGAGGGAGTTGGTCGGCCCGGCACAGTTGCGCATCACAAACGTTCGGAGGCTCACACAGAGGAAATCTTTAAATGGCTGCGGTTTGGTGAGCCGCACCCATTTCAGGTAGAGGTGGCGCAGCATAGACACACAGGGAATCTCTGGGACATTTACACCTAGGAAGAAATATACAAATACAAATAAATTGTATCATTAAAAAAAAAGTATCATCTGCTGCATTGTCAATTAAATCTTTATTGTTGCAGAACTGCTGACCAGAAAAGCATGGTGTAGATGCAACAACCGATTGGATTAATGGACTAGAAAGACTTTTCACTGCATTTTTAAACATGTGTGGAATTATTTGGCTGAGTAACAAAGGAGAAATAAAAGCATGTTTTTTTTATGCACAGATTTCCTAAATACAAATAACATAGTCATTGCCATTGACTATGTCATTGTCAAGGACCCTCATAGTTGTCATTAGAACGAGTGAATCTAAACTTGGTGACTGCATTCTACAACTCACCCACAAGGTGCAGTGTCTGAATCTTGGCAGTTATAGGGATTGCCAGTTTGTTCTCAGCAGGAATGGGGAAAGCACCGTTTCGGTTGCGAAATTTTCCAAGAATGTGGACCTGTGGCATGTAGTTCCATATGGCCTCAACCAGTTCCAGGTGGGAGGTCTCCACACCCTATTACAAAGGAAACAGTTTAGCATTATACTTCAAACAAAATCTGTATTTGACACCGAGATTTTGATCTTTCTTGAGATTAGTGATATCAATAAACATACTTTATTTACATGCTTAAAATGGAGAACAACTCTTTAAGATAATGATATTTTAGATTATCATCTAAATGATTTCCTTGATTTGTCTGAACCAGAACATGCTTCTAGAAGAAGAATGAGTAATGCAGTGGCCAATTGAGACACGTAAACAGTACATTACTTTTAAATCAAGCCCATCAAAATGTTCCTTCTTACTTTATAGAAAAAAAAACAATTCCTCACTTTAAACTGTAGTTGAGTACATCACAGTTACAGTTCACAACAGTGAACCAGAAACAGTTCTACGCTTACTTGTTTAGGTCAGATTTCTGAATTGTATATACATATATTTGTCTCCATGACAGAAAGCATTTATCAGTTATAATCATAACAATGTTATTCTACTGGCCTAGCAGGGCAATATGTAACCATTCATGTCATAGATAATTGTATTGTATTTACCAGAAGATTTGGACAGGCTTGGAGTGCCTCCAGCACACCTGGGATACTAAACGCCTCATAGCCTCTCACTCGCCTCCTCTCCAAATAGCGGGGATGGAGGCCATAGAGTTGCTCCAAGTCTGGCATCTTTTTTAACAAGAAATTGAAGCTGACATCATTGAAACCTATGAGAGATACATGAAAATGTGTAATTATTGAATATCGACAAAACATGAAATTAAACAATTAATTAAAGGGAGAACTGACTGCTAAATCAGGACAACAAGCTTTTAGAGCGCATCTTTTGACAATGTAAAGGGACTTCCAACAAAACAAAGGAATTACTAGGGTGGGACAACAATATTGAGTATATTGTTGTAACATTGTTTATTTTCAAGTTTGCTGTCATTCCAGTGTTTCCTCTACATTCATTTAGGAGTGGCGGCCCGTGACTCCTTCAAATTTATTTTTTAATTTTTGTATTTTTGACACAAATACACCACCGCCGCATCTCTCCACCTTCACAGCAGAGTCCTGTCGGGTACTAGCGAGCACTAAGGTAAACTACAGATAACTATCTGGCTCGGGCCATCCTTAAAAATATTTCGGTTTTGCCGTAACCCGACCGACCCTGTCAATTTCAGACCGACCCAATTTTTTTTTTGTGTGTGTGTCATTTGTTTACACCGCCACGGCCCCCCGGAAAGCCTGCCCCCACTGCTGAAATAAATCCTAGAGGAAACACTGCATTCGTTGCCTTAAAATGATGGATTATCCTGCAGAAAATGTTAACAGGTCAGGAAGATCTGACTACATGTCTGACGTGTTTGGCATAACTATTATTTGTGAAATATTTATATTAATGTCATTAATTCACAAAATGAATTAACAAGACTATCAACTTATATAACCTATTGGGATTGTGTATTAAATGTACATCATGACAATTGTGGACCCGTTTTGGCCTGTATCTAGGCCCAACACTGAAATATGTCACTGTGAGTTACTATAATTTTTTTTTGTTTGTTTTTAACACTGTGGTGTCTTGGACATGGAGATGTGCCTGTATGTGGCAGGAGAACACAACAAATCCCCAGGCACGCCAAGACTTTAAAGGGAGAGCTGGAGATCACTTCAAGAGAGGAAGTGAGGAAGTAAGAATCCCTGAATCTTTCTGTGTGGTAAGAGTGAAATAAGCCAATGTAATTCAGTCAAGCAGTGATGATTTGAATAATTTAATACTGCTTCCGTTCAACCTAACCCCATTGAATTAATAAAACAAGTCTTATTAAAGCATGAAATATAGTATGGACAATCAATGTTGGTCACTAGAAACTTAGCATCTAATAAATACAAAAACACTACCATCTCACATGCCCAGAGGATGTCAGTACTTCTTTTAAAATAGAAACTATAAAGCTACATTCACTTTTGCAACATGAGCATCAGCCATTACAGGTATTAATAAGTTGTAGTAGCAGCACTTGCCTGAAGGCATGTACTCCCACCAGTGGCTGGCACACAGGTCCATCACTTTGACCACACGAAGGTACAGAGTGACTGCCTCTCGAAGCTTTCTGGACAGACACTCCATACACATGATGTCCTTCATGGGGAGGTACCTATACACATACAAGTAAGGCAATAGGGAGCCAAAATCACAGTGATATTAAGACACAGCAAGTTAAACAAGAACAAAATAAATCAAAACATGATAGAAGGCATGTGATACACATGATGACAATTCTTAACGTAACGCCAATTTACCTAAATATGTGACAAAGGACCTCATGTGAGAGCTCGTTGATGTAGTCTTTAGGCTCATCTTGTCTCAGGAACAGCTCACGAGCATTGCTTGACCCAACAGGCTGAGTCTTAGTCGACTTTCTCCGTGGACCCATCCCCTTCAGGTAGAGGAGGCAAGTCACTGTCAAAAATGTCTTGCCTTCTCTTTTTGCACAAATGACCTAGCTACACAAAACACATTGATTGAAGTTTCAACTGATATTAATGTGAATGGGACCAACGTCTCTTCTCCTCTCCATTATAATTTAAACATTTTCTTAGATTTGTATTTTAGTAACAATTACAACAAAATACCACCAGCCTCCACTAGAGCCACCCTATCCCCAGGTGCCATTTCAGCCAAGGTAACTTAACAACTGCTGCAATCAAGCCACATTGCGAGCAGCAAACGAAGTTGAGTTGGCGTTTTATTCCAAAGTAGTAGAAACGTGTGAAAAGTAAATTTACTTGACATGGTTTGCTTAGTATTATTTCAGCATAAAGAATGGCATTCTGTTTGTGACACGTAGTAGCTCCAATGACAAATAGATGCAATGCTACTGGCTAGGATCTTGGTTTAAAAACATATACAAAATACAAATGTAGCCATCTAGTGTGCAGAGGAAGACTGTAAGGGGATTGGAAGTGTCCCATAATGCCATGCTAAATTGTATAGTGGCAGATAACATTCAGCGTGTACCGAATTACAGAAGGTAATGTCCAATCTCGTAAATGTTGGAAAAATATAATAGCCTTGTGAGCGTTTCACGTCACAAAGGCATTTGAAGACAACCCAGTCTTCCTGTCTAGCTAACCTGTCAAGCTAAATAGCTTCAGTCCAATTTTCATTGAATTAAGAGACGAATATCATCAAAGGGGTTTTAAGATATGCCAAGTGTGACAGGTACAGGTGAAACGACTTAGGTTGCTCCAAATACCACAAACATCTGGTATTATCGCAGAATGTACGTCTGCAATGCTAGCTAGACATTGGTTAGCGTAGCAGTGGCTTGCACCAAACAACTAGTTAACTATATCAGTCAACAATTTCGGTGACATTGCCACAAACATTTTCGGACTAATGCTAAACATTACACGAACCGTATCCCCAACTTATACAACGAATCAGTCCAGCAGTAAGACCCTCAATGAGCCAACGTTACGTTCGGGGTAGCCTGTAAATAACGATGGATCAAAAGATCTAAACCAGCCCAACGTGTAATTTGTCAATTGATTAGAAGTGTGAATGTTTTAGTGTTACCTTTAATCCATGCTTCGTGTCCAGTCAAGTGTTTAATTAGCAGTTATATTCGATAAACAAAGAACGCAACTCAGCATGTAAACTCAAAACCCTGCAAAGTGATCGTGAGCTGTTTACAATAGTACTGCCATTGGTTGTGATATACTTCCACCTACAGGCCGGAAGGAGTAAATACCTTGGTCTAAATGTAACTACAGCTTGTTAGTTTAAATAATGCCCATTGAACAATTGAAAGATGACAATTGATAAAGTGGAAATTATAATTTCAAGTAGACAGGGAAACCTTTCCTTCCCGAAATACTCGAATACGTATGACGCCCATGGATTCATCTGCGCATGCGTCTGTGGCTGTCTCCTACTTCGGACGTGTGTCCTAAAGGTTGCAAATGATATATTAATCTTGGGACATTTAACACATAAGATAATCCAATTAAAAGGCGTCAACAATGCTACGCGTCAGTGTAAGAGCAGCTAATGCTGCAGCACGGGTAAGTATCTGATTTTTTTGTAAAACGTTAGCCTAATCGTTGTTTGCTAGCTTGTCAAACGTCATTCAATGACCCAAAGCAGAGCCTTGTCCGAGGGCCTGTTGCAAATTCCCACTACGCAAGGTTTGACATATAATACCTTAATGTTTTATATCGATACGGCCTAAACTGTTGCCGAATTGATGTCTTTGTATAGAGGTCAGATTACAGAATGCATCGTGAAGGATCTTTTTACATTTCATTGGTGCATTCAGGGGTCATTAATACAATTGTCACTGGTGCCACAATACAAATTAGCACTAATCAAATACAAGCGAATATAACCTACAAAAACTGGTAAACAATTACAAATTTAAGATCAAAGGAACAACGTTAACCCCAACATGTGCTAGCATTGAGATCGGCGTGGTGGTGACATCCCACTTCGCCCTCCCCTCCCCTGAATATTGACTTTGAAAGAAATATGCACAAGTGCCCTGATTATATCACAGATCATCTCCTGAGGAAACATTATTAAGGGAGACATATGAAACGCATTTACTGTACTCAATCATACAATGACCACGTTATGTCGTGTCATGAGAGATTAAGGAAACATGCCAAGTAGAAATGCTGGCTTTTTCGACATCAATGCATCCGACCCAGAACGGACTCTTTTCAAGTGTCCGTTCTGGGTCGGAACCTATGAGCTTGTTTTGGGCTGAGTGTTGTGACTCACTACGCTCAGAGTACCCCGGGTTGCCAGATATGAAACAAACTGGCACACAAACACAGCGTGCTGTAGCCTTGGAAGCAAGAGAACTAACAAAGTCTGTGCTGGATTCTCGCTGACTTAAAAAGCCTCGTCCTCTTTCAAAAAAGACCAGAGTCGTACTAAAACACTGGTCAATCTTGGAGTTGCATTTGAAAGACAGAGACCACTTTAGTGCACAGAACGATTTAAAGACGGATGCCAGTGTGAAGTTGTTAATATGTAAACTATTCATGAATTGCAATCGTATGCTCATCAACTTACCGTGTAGGTGTCTTGGTCTTGTGTCATTGTCAAAACCAGAATAATTGAACTTAACTCAAAATATATTGTTGCCCTCAGCTTATGTTGCACTTGTATTTGTCCAGTGTCCCCAACCTGGCAACCACCGTGAGCTTCGAGTCTGGGGACTCGCCTTTGTATGATATGAATAAATAAATACAAAAGAAAAGGGAAATTCGCTAAAATCAATCAATAATAAATAACATGATCTTGCCATTATATTCGGACATATAGGCAATTCTTAATTTATTCAACACATGTATGTGTACTATTTGTTTCTCTATGCTGAACCCTTATATTTTGTGTTTCTCCATCTTTAGAGGCGTATCTGCCAAAGAGGTCCCCAGATTAATATTCAACATCCTCGACCCTACACAGAAGGACATAATAGGTAACCCCTTAAAAAGCACACACCCACCCCTTGAATAACATATACACATTTTTAAGGTGTCTTTTACAAAATATAGGTTATGTATTTATCAGATCACTCTCAAGAAGTAGTTGTTAATTTTCACTGAATTAGTACATTTTGCAAAGTACTTCGGCTACCCCATTCACCTGGGCCACAATGTTGTGATTCATTTCATTCACAAATTTTTACCCTGGATATTTGTTCTCACAGATTTTCTCCTCCTGTGTTTGTATGTTTGTATTTTCCTTCATTTATTCTGCAGTGGTTCAGCTGCTAAGGTGGTTGCAGCTGGCTTGGTTTCATTAGGCGCTGGTATTGGGGGTACGGTGCTGTATGCTAAATGGGACCCAAAATTCCGGAACACAGTGGAGAAAAACGTTCCATACTCTGATCGGTTGTTTGGAGTGGCTTTAGGCCCTAATTCCTATTATGAAGCCACTCCGACCAAGAAACGGGTAAGAATAGATGCTTTTAGATCAACAAACATATTGTTAGACACAAAATTACGAAATCAAATGCTGTCTATACCATATAGGGCCCAGTTATCATCGTATATAGTATAGCATAGTATATAGTCTATATATATATATATATAATAGAAATCTCCTCACTATTCTATTTATCTTATTTGTTAGAATTGTTGCCCTGGTTGTACAAACAAAACCCATCTGATATAAGAGGAAACAAACACAATAGCAAACCTCTGTATGCAGCAGCAGGTTGGCTCTTAGTCTCTGGAAGCCTCCTATAGCCAATGGCAGCATGGCAGATAATCAGTAAGCATGCCTGTCACCGAGCAGATGGTTAACTCAAATTCATGTTGTTTAATTCCTGGAAATATTTTGGCTCAAGACATAAACTGCAAACTCAGCCTTAAGACTGCTAATTTCTTGTTTGGTACATTTTCTACAGCTGGATTTGACCCAGCCACCTTCCTTGATGGGAGAGGAGCAAAAATCAGCCAAGATTAAAGCAAAGAAAGTGAAAAGCGCAGAAGTTCCATCCGAGACGCCCATGACGAGCCCTGCCCAGAGCATAGAAGGTAAAGTTTGATCTCGATATGGACTGCATGATTCTTGTGGGAGCATACTAAAGGTGAATCCAATGAAAATATTAGTAAAGTACTCACTTTAATGACATTTTAACACCATGTCACCACCCCTATAATCTTTTGTGTACCCATCTACGCGAGGCCTGAAACACATGCGAGTATGCGGCTACAGCGTGCCTGCCAGTGCTTCGATGGTACACAGGCACAAGGGCTGATCCTGCCATTAAAAATAACAAAGTTAACGTTGCATTTTCCGCTTGCATTTTCCAAAGAAAATGCATGTGGTTGCGTGAGCAAACCTGCCGTGTGCAATTTTCTTGAGCACGCTAACATGCTAATGCTAGCAATGCTCATAAGTAAGCATGCTAAGGTTCAGGTCTGTGTGCCACTCTGTGGCAACTAATTTGCATAATAATATTAGCAATTTTTTTTAATAATTTGAAAACAAAAGAGTTGGGCATGATTAAGGAGTATTGATGGCCGAAGCACAAAACCTCCTATCTGAAAATGCACTTTTTTGAGAAAACGAAAACAAAATGTTTGGTTTTCTTGCAGTTATTTTTCAAGGTTACCCAATACAATACCATCCACTGTTTTCAGATGATATTACTACATTATGTGTTAACAATACCGACCAGGATTTTGTGCCTCGCAAAGTGCAGGATAGTTTTTCCCCACTTTTCCTGCTCATTTTTCAGGAGGTTTTGCTCTTTGACCATCAATGTGTACAAACTGTCTCGTCATTTGTTTAGTTTTTTTTATTTCTATTTATTTATATTCTAATATTTCTATTCTATTTCTATACTTTTTCAACATTTTCCAAAAATGTTCAAGGTACAGAGAAATCTACCAGGACAGACCTTATAGGTCCTTAGGTCCTTGAGACGAAAAGTTCAGAATCAAATTAGGCCCAGATGCCAAAAGTCAGAAACTATCAGCAGTTATAGAGCCCCCTGTGGTGAAATGGGAAGCTAACAATTTGGAGACCTGCTTACAGACAGTTTCTTTATGCATACGGACTGACACGTTTTGTTGGTTTTTCGTAGCTCCCCCCCCCCCCATCGACTTCTTTATGAACAATAGTTCAGTGAACACAGTGGACATTTTAAATTGACACTGTTCGGGGGGCACAATGTAAGGTGGATGCACATGCTGGTTGGACGTCCCTGGGACACTCTGAAGCGACTTGTGATGTATTGAATAATGGCGCCTCAAAGGGATGGCCGGTATGAACTGTAAGTTCACCATTTTACACAGGGTTTACCCTCACATATGAATTTTGGCCAAACCGGTTCGACCGGTGTAGAGTTAATGGATGACAGGATGAAAAGGAGAAGCAGTCAGACACCCTACATGTGTCGCTCCAGGATTCTCCCAGAATAACGGAACAGTGGCGCTGTGGCACCATGTAACAGTTGAAAATACAGTAATGGGGCTGTTGTGATGCTGTTTTTTAGTCGATGTCGTCGTATTTTGCCCCTGTATAATTTCTGAAACTGCTCACTTGGTTCAAAGAGAAAAAGTACAATACCACAAGTAAAATGTTGTGCGGAGGAAGTCGACAGCTTTGGGATCGACTCTTGGTTCGAGTCTGTGGTACGGCAGAGCTTCAATTTGAAACGCACACAAGACAGACCAACAGGTGCATGGGAATGTGATCATTCGATTTGAGCTGTTTTTCTGTGTTTTATATAACGGGTTGTGAGTGATGGCACTGCGAGGCACACCGCGGGTTTGGGCAGTGCTAGACGTTACAGGGTGGATGTGTGCGTTGATGGCGTGCTCTTTGTGGAAAATAAAGGTGGTTGGTACATAACAGCACGTGAATAAAAAAACACACACTAATGTGGATAACGGATCCGCTGAAAAGGAAAAAAATAACATTAGAACTGGAGGCCATTAACAGATTCAGCTGTTCACGTATCATAAGTAGCGAGAACGTTTTGACGTATTTTGTCCTTGTTTAAACATTGACATACAATGGTCCTTATCTGAAGCAAAGGCAGCCAGCGCTGCCCTTAAGCAAAAAAAAAAATGTGTGCAGTTTCCTTGCAATCTTCCAGTGTCATACCGTGGTGTAAACTGTAACCGTGATCATTTTCATTTGTACAGTGATGTACGTTTTTGGCCATACCGCCCAGCACTTGTGTGTCATTTGCATAATCATATTTGGCCACAACATGGCCATTTTCTTAATCAAAAATCTATGTTAAGATCAAACACGTTTTTGATGGAGAAATCTATCCAGACATAATTTCTGGATAGATTGCAGAAAAACGTCAGCATGTAAAGAACTCTCCACCATCAGGGCACTGGGGGTGATCGTTAAACTTTGACTGCAAATTAGAGTGCCCCCTATGGGTAAATTGGCACCTGCCGTTTTGGATACCTGCTTACCAGGAATACAAATAACTTGGACAAATTTGATCACTTTTGTGCAATCAGGGGCTTGGCTATAGGTACTAATCCGGAGTAATAATAATAAGAAGAAGAAGAATTCGGACAATAACAATAGTTATCCACAGATAGACTGTGACTACCTAAATAAAGAGAAAAACAAGGTAACAATAGTGTGAGAGCCAGCCCTCCCACTAGCGTGGATTGCTTTGCAACCCCGCAAATGAATGGCTAGAACCTGACAGCTGCTAAAAGTTTACTTCTTTACTTTCAGCCAGAAGCTTTAACAGCCAAATGGATACCAGTGTTACGCAGTCCGTTTAGTTTTTTGTGGCACACCAGTCCCATAATGAAATGTATCCCCCCAGAGGCTTCAGCAGAGGCCTCCCACATCATCTCAGCTATCAGTGAGGTTCCTTCTGTACCGGCTCCTCATGACACTGAGGCAGCTGCAACCAAAGGTGAATCCACGACCCTTTGGCACCTGCATGACCTCTGTCATCGCCGCGTCTTCCTCTATCTTTACCTTTTGTTCTGCTCACACTCATCCCATTCTCTCCATAAGTAAATTCATTTATTGCCTTTTTTAATTTTTTTTTTTTTTTTTACAATATGTATATATTGTTTTTTGAGATTTTAAATGTGTAATATGTAATTTCTGCAGCTAGCAATCTCTCAATCACACTCTGGTTCAGAGTTTGATTGAGAGATTCATTGTCAGTGTGTTGGTGACAGAGCGAGGGCTATAAATGTGTTCTGTCGGATAGATAAAGAAACGCAATTAAAAAATGTCCTGCTCAAGTAAAGTCTTATTTGTGGGAAACACACAAGCAACTGGCTGACGCAGCACATCACAGTGAGCTAAATCGACATCGAAACATCACAGCATTTTCCTGACAGTTAGTGGGTAAAGGACATAGGATGCCATTGACATTCGGCAATTTTGTAACAGAGTGAATAAATGTACAGATTTGTATGGGTTTAGAACATTGTTGGAAACAATCGAGATGATAAGAATCCAACTCAACAAAATACATAACATGGGTCTACCGGTAGTCGTTTTTTGATATTCTTATGCAGAAATTTTACATATTATACCTTTTTATATTTACCATCATTATGCCTGCTTCCTTCACATCGTCATACTGACACTGATTTCTTCCTGTTTATTCCCTGCCCTGTCTTCTCATTTGAACATCTATTTTCACTGTGTTCTTCCTTAATGTGGCTGGTGACGTTTCCATTTCAAGCTTCAGTGTTTCCCCTAGGATTTCTTTTCCATCAGTGGGCGACTGGACACATAACCCCCCCCCAATGTCAAAACTCAATGTCTGTTTACTACTCTAGACATTTAGAAACAACTACTGTAAACATACTGATTGAAAGTCTGCATGGGAGATAATTAATAATACAACGTTGCCATGCGTCATCCCCGCCCTTCCATTCCCTCGGCAGCATTCGCAGCCAAACTTGGGTTGCATGCAAGATTGAAATAAATGTGTTGTGTTTGTTTTTATAGAACATTGTGAAGAATGCCATCAACATAGCCCCCCAGAGACTGCACCCACGTGTGAAGAGACCGCCGCACTGGCAAACGAGATGACGGCAGGCGAAGAACCTTTAAAGGAGCGCCCTGTTGAAGAAGTGACTGCTAGAATCGTTCAGCAAGACCAGGCTGAGCAGGACACACTTGCATGTAGGGCGTGCGTGGGGGTGTGTGTGTGTGCGTGTATGCGTATGCATTTGCGTGCGTGTATGTGTATGTGTATGTGTGTGTGTGTGTGTGTGAAGAATTGGATAATTTAATGAGTCCTCATGTGTGTTGTTGTGTGTCTCTCAAACATATAGCTGTGTCGGACAACCTTGAAAGCGCCTTGGCCAGCTCGGCCAAAGCTACGCTGCGGGCCATCGAAGCTCAGGAAGCTGCACTGCAAGCGATCCTGCAGCACACACACAAGCTGAAGGAGGCCATGGAAACTGAGGTACCGTACATCGTCTGCCATGTCAACGAGTCCGCTGTGTAGCAGCTCCCATAGCCGTGTCTTATTTGTCCAACGCAAACGTGTACAAACTAGCCTGGCTAGGTGGTGTTCTCCAATAACGACCATAAACGACAAATCCACATGATTTGTTTCTGTGTTTACGCGTCATTGCACCTGCTCACAGACTTGGAGACTGAGGCAGGTGCCTAGTGGTGGCTTTTCAGGCGGTCTGGTTATTCTGCATTCTGAGTGCAGAGCAACACATATACATTGCGAGGGTCAGTGGAGGTGGAGTTGTGTTAACTGAGCGGAGCACAGCGTTGGGGCCTGCGTGCAGCTTGTCTTTCTCTCAACGCACAGGTACGTTATCCCAGTGCCCTGGCAGCTCTTTTTGGACTGAAAAAAAATTAGTATGGTGACATGGGCCCTAATCATTCACTTCTGAATCAAAATTCAGTGAGATTGCAGAGACTTTGACGAGACTGTCGACTGAACACAAATTTAACTTTTTTCCCATTGAGCCAGTACATTGCAACTGGTGGAGCAAATTAATAAAGAATAAAGCATTTGGCGAGTAAATACGGAAACAAAACTCATAGATTTGTTTGTTTGTGGGCGCTACTGGAGAGGGCTAGCTTGCAAGGGCAGTTTGTATGCACTTACGTGGTTTGGACAAAACAAAGATACAGTTATGTTAAACACTCATTTGGAATACAAGGGAGGTCAATTGGTCACCAATGGCCCAATTTCAGAATGTGTCTTCATCACAAGAGGG
>JAOPUH010000002.1:5684372-5697820 GCA_027123175.1 Urophycis cirrata
GGCTACAGGTAGCTCAAAACAAAGCTGGTATAGTGCTGAACTGCTCATACAGAACTAGAGTAAGTGAGATGCTTAATACATTGAATTGGTTACCAGTTAAAGGTAGGTTACACTACTCTCTTTTTAGTATTGTGAGAAATATAATAACAACAAATAATCCTGTTAATTTATTTTATAGTTTAATGTTTTCTTGTGATATACACAAATACTCTACACGGCAGTCATCAGAGAGGAGATTTTTGTTGCCTGCCTATAGAACAGGGGCTGGACAGATAACACTGCATTACAGAGCAATGGTAGCATGGAATTCTTTACCATGTTTTTTGGTTAATGAAACAAGTAGGCCTTTAAAATCAAATTGAAATTGTATTTGTTTACATTAGGTGTTACATGATTGTGTTTTTTTTGCTTTTTATTCCTCCTCTTTTAAAAGAGGCTATGTACCTTTTCCTGTGGATCTCATAAAGTACATAAGGGTACTATGGCTATGGGTTGATCAGAACTGAATATAACCAACTTATATCAAGTAATGATTTTTATTTCCTCTTTTTTATTTTTTTGTTTTGTGTTGTATGCTTTATAAATGCATGTTTATTTCTAAAAATGATTAAAAGTGTTGTATGCTGTAAATGCATGTTTATAAAAATGACAATGCAATTTGTAACTTGATCACAGGTAGAACAGCGCTTGTCTGTGGATGAGATAGCTGATGTGGATCAATAAACAATTTCAATTTCAATTTCTAAATTTGCAGAAACACTCATCACTAACTAGAGAGGGCATGTGGAGTGATGATTGTCAAGACACTCTTGACTCCTATTCTGGAAGTTGAAGATGTGCACAGCACCAATCTTAGTCCTTGCTGACTGTAAAAAGCAATTTGCAATTAGTAGCATAAAATATGCATGTCCATATCTGCATTTCAATAATAATACATTTTAAGTAATTGTGCCAGGTGCGGCTTCCCCACCAGCCGGCGAATTGTATCTCATTCACTTGTCTGTATCATCTTCTGTAGTTGCTGTAGATATTGGTATCCTCATCTTCAGTATAAATGCCAGACCATTTTATTTGCAATCTTTGCAAGATGTGGTTCAGTTTCACTAATAATACAATAACTCATAACATGTAGTAAATTGTAGTAACAGCAATACTGCATAAATAAACATATTTTTCACACTTTGTGCTGCAGGTATACAAGGGTTGTTACTTTGTTCATTGAATTAGACACTGGAAGTGTATGAGTAAACTCAGAAAATAGTGGTTTAGTAATGGTAATACTACATTTATAAACATAGCTGTAAAATTATTTGTCATCATCCACTTGCATGAGATGCTGAACAGCAGGACTTTGAACACACTTGCACATTTGCCTGCTGTCATCTCCTCTGTAAGATTCCTTGTATTCTCCCCCAAATGAATAATCATCATTCCTTCCTCTAAGAGATGACTGAAGTTATAGTCTTCATTTGATCCATAGATTGGAATTCATTGCTACCAGCCATTGATTAACCTTATGTACCTCTTCAGGCTAACGAGAAGGTAATTGAATTTGAATTCACAGGGTCAACCTCCAAGCTGATTCTGGAGGGGGCAGAAGCAGGAGGAACAGCGTGTAGTTTTTTAAACCCTGAAGTTCCATCAAAAATCCATTTTCCATTTGCATTTTTTATTTATTTAACCATTTGTATTTATTTAAAATGTTGAATATCTATATATTGTATATTTATATATCTTTACATGTACTTATTACTTTGTGACACCGAAATTTAAAATGGAAATGAGGGATTAGGGAAGATGATTCAGTTTGTGCACAGAAGTTGAATTAAACAATGCACACATTAATTGGATCATTTATAATGTATTTACCTGTTTTGTCCGCTCCTGCTCTGATACAGAGGATAATAAATGCAAAATATCATGATAGCCATAATGTTACAGAAAGGGATACACTTATACACTAGTATGATTTTTGTTTTTAAACAGGTCCTGCTTAAAGCGAGGATGGCAAAGATCTACTCTGATCATGTCCGTGCCCCAGACATCCGCATCCAAGGGCAAAGTCATGATGAAAGAATACGATGGTGAACACTTTGAAACTGAACACATCTTTCGATGGATGACTTCACATGTGGCTCAACGAATCAAAACCCTACAACAGCCAAGCCATCTAGCAGAAGAGTGGTGTCCTGATCAAGATCACCCAGTGAAAATGTTTTTGTTTGCCCACTTGTCCCAGCCTCCAGCATTCTTCTCCTCCCTCTCTGTCAAATTCACAGGTCGAATTGAATTTATCTTTGTTGACATACGACAGTGGAATAACTACAGTGCTCTTTTAGAGATTGGCGTGAAAAACAGTCCTGCCTATATCCTTATGATGCCTGAAGGAATTTATCAGTATGGTAACAGGTAAATTATGAAAAATATATGGTTGTTGACATTGCAAAAAATAAGTAAATTGAATTGAAAGGGTCAAATACAATACATATGGATGAATAACAGGGCTGTAAGACAGTGTTGTTTATTCTGACATGTACAGACAGTACGGCTAAGGATCTTGCTTATAACATGGTCACAATATCATGGGTGCAATCAAGATTATTTGCTTTGCCACAACTAATACCGGCATTGAAGATGGGTTCAAACTAAAACATTTTTTTAGGAGGAAATTATTGAGTAAATTATATACTTTGGGTTTCCTATTATTACATGAGGACATTAAGGATATTGTCATAAACCAACAATTGCACTTTCAGAGGTTAAAATATGTGCTGTTAAGAGTAGCACCACATTTTTTTAGATGAGATGTACATTATTATGAGTGGCCAAATGTTTACTTACATATGTAGTTTTTCTGTATACTTATGCACTAAATAGATACTTATTTCATCAGAAACCCATTAGCAACCAGGGAATAGTCCAGTCAGTGGAGTGTTGCATGATTTACGTGACCGTTGTCAACACTCTTTATATATTCTTTAATACAAGATAGAATGTATAAAGGTTTATCAATATCAATTGATTGTACTATTACTTGTATTATATCTCACTTTATATGTTGTCATATATTGTCTATGGACAAATTTCACTAATGTTTACCTTCTCTTCTTTCTGCAGTACTGGAGAGTTCCTGTCTTTGGCTGCCATGGATACATTTCTGCGTTCAGTTCAACCAGAGGTTAATGACCTGTTTGTTCTCAGTCTGGTCATGGTTAATCTGCTGTCCTGGATGGACCTTTTCATAACGCAGGTATGATAATGACATTTCTTCTTAAGAAATAGGTCACATTTCAGGTTTATAAATATACTGGCTTCAATTGCTAGAGTTTTTTGTTTTGTTTCATTATCAGACATGAATTAAGAAGTGTCCTTTTAAATGCAGGGGGCAACAGTGAAAAGGTTTGTTGTTTTGATCAGAACCCTTGGAACTTATAACTCCTTACTTCTTGTCTCCTGGCTTCCTGTTCTGGTAAGAATTTATTCATGGCACTGCGTAGTCCACTAATTCCAAAAGGAGATTATCACCACCACAGTGAGCACATTGTTGCTTTCCAAGGCTATTAAACCAAACATAATGCCCAGTGTGTAGAATTTGGTAGCATCTAGCGGTGAGGTTGCAGATTGCAACCAACTGTTGCCTGGGACACACTACCTACGCGTGTGTCGGGTCTGCAGTCTGGCCACTCTAACCTGCATGTTAACAGGTTAGAGTGGCCAGACTGGCGTCTCAGCAGAGAGAACTGCACTTTGTGCAAGTTAACTTTGTAGTTCCGCCCCTTCAACGTGTCAACAATATCACAAATGGGTTGTAGCCATAGGGATAACATGCCCGCCCCACATCCTGAAAGTCCTAGCCAAAGCATTTCTTGAAATGCTATCCCTCTAGAACTGTTGTCCATTCTGTTGAAACATGGCTGTCCAACACGGTGGCCTCCATGAACCAGGACTAGCTTCCTATGTAGAAATAAAGGGCTCATTATTTAATTAAATTAAAGGTAATGAAAACACCACCTTTTAAATGTTTTGTACATATGAATAACAACATACTTCTGTATGACCGTTCTACTATATACCACTAAATTCTACAAACCTCGCCCTTAAATATGTTATATTTAATATTAGAATAATAAATATACTGCAAACAGAATTAATACATAGATGTTCTGTTTGATTGTTGAAGGTATTAAGTCTCTGTACTCATTAATTCTCTGTATTCATTCCAGGCAATCCTGCAGTTGCCATATCTGGAAAGTTTCTATGCATACAGTCTGAAGCTGCTGCGCTACATTGACACAACATCATTGGCCAGCTTAATTAGAGCTGACTGGATATTCTATTCCTCACACCCTGTCCTCTTCCTATTTACATACCTAGCACATGGCTTGCTAGTTGACTATGTTGAGAAAAAGCGCTGTCCTTCAATGAGTGAAGGGGAAAGCGGTACAAATCAGGAATGGCTTACCAGTCTGTGGGATTGGTTCACCTCCTGCCTGCTGCATCCAATTGTCTCAATCCAGCAGGTTCCAGTTGACCAATCAGATTGGGATGATCCCAACTTCCTGGTTCAACGAATGGCATTTCCTGACCTTTGGCTGCACCCTCTAGTGAATGTAGATTATATCAAAACTCTACCAACTTGGAATTTCAGTGCTATCAATCAACAAAGCAGGGAGGAGTCAAGGGCAGAGAGAAGTGATTTAGTAAAAGGTGGTGAGAAGCAGGGTTTTATACCCAACGGCCATGTAAGGCAAGTTCATATCTCAGAGGAAAGTGAGTTAAGTAAATGTCCAAATTGTTTACCAAATCACATTAGTCAAAATTCAAATCAGAATGTAAGTTTGAATACCTTTGTTATACAAAATCCAAATGATGAAATTGGTAACATAAATAACACATGCCAGTGTGGCTGTGATGTATGTGATGAAGATGGGCCATTAGGATCAAGAGCAAGAAGACACCAGGTTGGGCTGGATCAAAAGCTACTCTGTCCACATTATCAGCAGTGTGATTGGTCTGTGTGGCCACAAGGCACAATACATTGTTTAGAATGTGTGGTTTGTTTAGAGAACTTTTCTTGCAAGGAGTTGCTAATGAATTTGCCTTGTGGACATGCCTTCCATCAGCAATGCATTGTGGTCTGGCTGGTAGGTAGCAGACACTGCTGCCCAGTCTGTCGTTGGCCTAGTTATAAGAGTAAACCTATGAACCAAACAGGTGTGGCTAAAAATTAAATAGACTGAATTGTATTGATAGCGTTTTTGACTCTTCCATGCGCAACTTGATTTATTCTAATGTGGTAGTTTGTCTTCATATGTCTGATCCCTCCTAACTTTCTTTTCTAAATATTCTAGAGATGTATTGAACAATAAAGCTTTAACTGAAGCAGATTTTCTTTATTGTTTGCAGGGAATTCCTACCAACAATACATCATAAAGAATACATCTTTATATGTAGATGGCCGTCGGGTTGTTGCTGTATTACTGTTACTAAACCACTGTGGTCAAAATTCACTCAGGCATATAATTATTGGCATCACCAAACCACGGGCGGGAACAGCATTTCAACAGTTTTCAGAACACTGACCTCTTAACAGGCAATTGGGTTTATTGGAAGAGGTTAGTATTATAAAACACTCCACATGCAATACATAATGGCTCGGTTTCAATGTTAAGAAATTAGTTTGGGACAAAAACACTACACAACCAAAAATACAGAATGATTACATACATTCATAACTTGGATGAGAACCTATGTTCAGCCCATGTTTTTACGATTTCCATAACCTCTTCTATGGGAATCTTTCCAGTCATCCCAATTTCTGGCTTTATCCAGGGCCTCCTCATCATCATTTTCCACCTGTTTCTCTTTCATTTCATCCTCATGATCTTTAGCACCCACATTCTCTTCAGCAGCAACCCTCTTGGGCATTCCTTGATCGGGTAGGACCCCTCGTTTCTGATGTTGTTCATACCAGTCATCTACTGTCATTGTGGGAAGGCTTGGGTAACCTGCTCCAAACACTTGTGCCTGTTGAATAAACACATTGGTTTGCAATTTAATCTTGGGCATATCCATCTCAAATATGCAAACATTAATACTTGAACAAAATATCCATGTTCTTACCTGTACAGCATCTTTGGTCAAAACAAAAGGTTTCATAGGTGGCCTTGATGGATGTTTACACTTGTGGGGTCCTGTTGGAATGTCCATTCTCTTCAAAATCTCTAGCTCTTGGTCAATGCTCTCGATTTCCTCAAGAGCTATTGTGATCCATTTCTTTACAGTAAGAAGATAGAAGTCACGGACAACTTCTTCATCTGCTGTTTCACTATCGACAGATTTTTTAATTTCTACCAATCTATCTTCTGTCATTTTTTTCTGTCTGTATCTTTCAATCTTGGCTTGTCTCTGCACTGCCATGGCTATGAGGTCCGATGAGTTGGTGGAGGCTGAGGACTAAGAAAATCAATATTTTAGAAAACATCCTTTGTGAAACAATGGTGATCATTGGTAAGACAGATGAACAGCAAACATTTTCAGTTTGCTGTTCATCCGAGTTCACAATGAGTATTTCTAAATGTAAATGCAAAACAAAAATACTCAAGCCATTCTCTGAATATATCATAGTACATCAAAAGTACAAAAAAACTTTAAGACTTGAAGAAAAACAAAAAAGCACTGTTCCAATTATCTTGTTATTTTACCGTGCATTCCGGTATAAAGTAGTTTTCTAAATAGGGAAACAGCCTTGTAACGTAACATTTCGTAGAGCTACAAATTGCCTTGTACATCAGAATGCATCGTGGGATTATTTGATTATTTATAGACGTAACTATACCTTATGCTAGGCTAATCAAAACTTTCCCACGTCTCGCATTAGAAACACTGGCAGTTTCAAACACAATGTCACCACAATATGAGAAATAAATTCACGATTAATTACTTTATGACCAAAACACTTTCAACAATTAACATTCTTGTGCTCCTATACTTTGGAAATGGAGATCATTGAGATGATGTCCCGATGTACAGGCCCTATTGGTAACAGCCCGATAGCACTACACTAGGGCACAAATGTACCAATTCGAATAAAGACAGTATATGTGCTGCTCGAATTGGCCTTAAGGGGGAACAAAGTCTCTGTTCCGTTTAGTCAACGTAATCTCTTGTTTTGTTATGATTTCTTAGTGTGCACATTGGCATGTCAAATTTGCGAATAACATCGCAGCTGTAAATAGCTACATTTATTTAAATCATAATGCAGTTTGCCTACCGTCATAGATCATTGGCTAAGCGAGCAAAAAGCCAGTAGTATCGTGGCTGATTGTGCTAGAATGAGGGGTCAATGCCTTTGCTGGGATTACATTTAGTTTGTTTACCTTTGTTGTACACTGTGTAGTTTTTGATTCTTCGTCCGTTTCCATTGGGGATTTGGGGAGTTGGATATCGGATACATTATATTCTTTGCATCTTCGAAGAAATTCAATAAAGTACCCCCGTGCCATGTTTACGATTTCTAAGCGGCGGTCTCGGTTGGTCAACTTCATTGTTAGACCACCTAGCAGTGCCGGCAACAGGAGATATTTCATATCTGTCGTCGCCATTTCTTCCAATAGCTCGTTACGACTAAACAGTTCAAGCTGAACAACCATTCGCGTAGCATCTTCCAACGCCGTTATCCCGCGTTTAATTTTAACTTGGACGTTGTTTGATCCAATTGGCTCATTTGTGGTGTCAACTTCTTCAAATATTTTCCATCCACAATTTAAAAAATCAGACAACTTGTATGGTTTCGCATTGGCATCTTCTGTTTGGTGAGTGCTGCCCGATTCAGCCATT
Organism: Urophycis cirrata; assembly: GCA_027123175.1. NCBI lineage: Eukaryota > Metazoa > Chordata > Actinopteri > Gadiformes > Phycidae > Urophycis > Urophycis cirrata. The sequence goes on from JAOPUH010000002.1 coordinate 5,692,212, forward strand.
TTGCCTTTCATCAGGTCCAAAGCTTAAATTAACGCGATACTTTGGGTCTCTATGCTTTGGGTAACGTGACGTCTATCTTATTCTTTGTCAAATTTCTCTGTACATTATGCACCCGTTGGCAAACGCTGCCATCTACTGTCAATCAATACAATTACACAAAAGGGTTGGTTCTTCTTTCATGTTTATGTCAGTAGATTTACTCAGGAGTGACATACATGGTGTACATTATTATTCTAAGTTATTCATACAATAATCAAGGTAAACAACCAAAGTAAGTTAGTGTGGTGCATACGTTATGTAGGGTACCAGAGTGCACCATTGTAATAGGGGGACCAGACTCCCAATATAATGCACATCTCCGTTAAGTCGGCTGATTGCTGAAGGCTTTTTCCACCGTCGACACTTTGAAGATATTGCATTTTATGCTGCGGTTATGCATCCATCAACCTCTCGTGCCAATTTATCAAATCATGGACTGTTGCTTAGGTAAGTATTAGAAGTTGATCACTGTTATTGCACCGCAAAAGAAAAATGGATTTGAAAAAACTCGAACTTGATTTTCTTCCAACCGCTTACGGCTTCCGTCCTTTCCGTTCGAATGAAGTAAACGTTAACTTTACGACGTTCGCTGACATTCGTGGTAATCCAGAGGAACACCTTCATTGCAGAACTGTGAGGTACTTTGTCGTAGAACTCGATGTAAAACTCAATATGCCTTAATAGCAACAGTTGTGTTTTGTAATGTACATATATACTGCTCCAGTCGACAGTTTGTGAAGGAACGTGAAATAATTAATGGCTTAATAGTTAATGTTAACTATCATCATGTCATCGTGGGTCACTTAACTGTCACGGAATTGCATTCGAAAGGGCACAAGATCCCAACCTGCGGCGAAACCAGCAACCAATTTGAGGATGCGAGGAAGCAAACGTCCAAAGTGTTTGTAGCTGCACCTCTAGGACTACTACTACCGTACGAGTCTTTAGCACGGATGTTGCATTCCGAAAGTCCATGGCTGGGTTCCGATTCGTGCTCGACATTTTCGAGCACGAAGAAAGGAGCAATATGTTACGAAGACCCATCGGAATAGCCGATCTGGTGTAGTGCCATTCATGTCGACTCGTGATCTGGATCAATCACAACCTTCATAATCGTAGCCAATCACGTTTATTAATGTGGCCAACCCATAGGAGGTGACGAAATATATCAATAACCTAACAACTAGTTATAGTCGTTTTTCTTAGAATATGTTCGATGATCTTCAACATAATAATCAATGGCATTTGATGTGATTGTTTCTGTCTGCCCCGATGATTCTTCCTGAATATTGCCCTTCGTTATTATTATTGTCTTGAAGCGAATCAACTTTCACGTTTGATCTCGCACTCTGCATGTGGACAAGGTCAGTCACAGGCTGTCGCCTGTGACGTTTATCAGCGTATATGTTGACGTTTATAAACGTATACGTTCATCAGCACCTGAAGTTGCTTATATTCAGACCGTGAGGGAAATCAGAAAATCAAAACGCAACCTCCAACTTATAGGTCTTACTCAACAATAGATGAAGCGATCATCAAAACATTAGTTAACACGATTTGATGTCAACTTTATATTAACCATAGTTTCCGCTTTGGTAGCTAACTCAAGAAAGGGCTTAAAGACTATAGGGCTTGTGCATCAGAATACATCATAGGGGTTTTTTTTGGTGATACTCTGCCATTTCAAGAATACTCAAGCTAATTGGAGTAATATAACATCCTAAATAAATGTGAATATACCGTACCCTAGGCTAATCAAAATTTGTTTTGACACATCTCACATAAGAAGAACTGGACATCATTATGTACAAGCCTATGGGTGATCAAACCTTTCTCACTATCTCACATGGCTTCACTAACATATCCATGCAGCATTTTAAAGACAAGCAGTGCTGTTGGAAGTTAAGCTGACGTCAATATTTTTAATCAACTCATAGTTAATTCCTTTTCATTTTTGAAATGATTGATGATATTGTAGCAAACTACAACATCAAATAATTGCTCTGGATGATGCCAGTGGCTTTCAGCTCCATTCATTGGTCCATGTCTGACTGTTATGGCAGCATTTAAGTTGTGATAACTGCGACTCTGCTATGTTGGGGAAATTATGCTACAGAACAGCGGTGTTATAAAAAACGTGTGTTTGAACTCTACATTGAAAAAGGGTTTAGGGAGAAAACAAACCGAAGTTCTTCCTGGTCTGACATAATTGTCGTTCCTTTTAAGGGATATTCTTCTGTAAAACAAAGAAAAAAAAACTAAGAACTCTGCCACAATAATCTTTCTAACTGGATTGAAATGTTTTACTTTGAGAGAGCTCACGCGTCCTTTCCGGTCTCCTGCTGCTACTCTGGGTTTGTGAGCCTCAGTCTGGCTTGGCCCCATCTGGGTGATTGCAGATAACCAATACTTCATGAGTAAACTCTGAAAGTTGATACTTAGTGAGTAAACATAGACCTAAACCTACTTGTTCTACTTCCACGACTCATTGAATCAGACAAGTAAACTATTCACTAGCGATCTATCACCTGTCTATCAGCATTAATTTCTTGGACCCGACGGGGAATTACATTTTTTTGTATCACCTTAACCTTTCAGCATCTTATCAGCTGCTTTGATGCACACAAAAAAGTGCATCAAAGGGTGAGCTATTATAGGTCTATAATGCAAACACTGAACATGCACACCTTTGCTTTCCAAGCTGACCTGCATGCACAGAATGAATTCTGCTTTTCAGTGCCTGTAAACCTGCCCCCCCCACCCCTCCGCCAAAAAACCCTACCATCATGTACTTGTATGTTGTACGTCTTGGCACTTTATAATTGCTCTTTGTAACTTTGCACTTAGCCAGAGATGATGTATACTAGCAATGGTTAACTTAGCAATTGGAATGCTTGAAACTTGTTCTGGTGACTTTGCTTACTGTATTAACAGCAATGAAATGTTTCACCTTCTGACAAATGTACTTATTGTAAGTCGCTTTGGATAAAAGCGTCTGCTAAATGTAAATGTAATATAAATGTTAACACAGTGAAATGTTTTCCTTCAGATTCCAGAGAAGTTGAGTCTTGAGTTTGACATTGGGCATGAGCAACAATTGGCCATGAACATTTGTAATGTAATTGAAGGCTCATATATTTTGATTTTTTGATTTGATTTGATTTCCTGTTGACATTTGTTTCTTTTATATAATAGATGCTAGTTGGTAGCCCATGGGTGTGAGTCGATTGGATGTCCTTTATAGACGGCTTCTCCTCACGAAACTCTTCATACAGGGATGGGGAAAACCTGAAGATCTTAAGAGGTACATTATACTAAACCAGAATAAAGCTGGTTTGTATGAGAAAAAAATTGACATTTTAATTTGTTCTGTACACATACATGTAACATAAATTTTCTTTATTCTGCATTTTACAAGCTACTTGTTTAAGGTTTCTGAACTTTTTACAACTCGTCTACTACTGTGCTGGTACATCTCACATTATATTATGTCTAAACTAACTAAGCCTTTGTTTGATTCCGAAACTATGTACTGTGTACTATGACCCATATTTTTAGAAACTTTGCATGCAGCTCGAACTTTGCTATAGCTGTGATGAATATGAAATGCCAAGTTCATTGCCAGTGATATGTCTGCTGAGAACAGCCTCATGGAAGTGATATTTGTCAATTCGTTATTGTATAAACAATGGAGTTTATAGGAGTAGGAGTGTAGAAGCAGTGTAGCTGTAAAGTAAACCAAGGTCACAGTTTGGTATGTTCTTCTGTTCTTAATTAAAAAAGATAGTTGTATTCATGAATCAGAGGGCTATTTTGTGTCTGTTAATGGTGTAACGGTACGCCAAAGTGAAGGTTCAGTACATACCTTGGTTTTTTAATGGCGGATTGTGCAATTTCGGTACAGCGTAAAAGAAGACTTCTCTAATTTGGTGCCTAACCCTGAACAAAGATCACAAAGGAACATGTTTTGCTCTCTTGAATAAAATCGTTGGTCTAGGTGTTTTTTTTAAATATTAGAGTTGAGTTGTGCACATTGTCTGTGCCAATATTACTTAAACATATTGCACGCAAAAATGCACACATGTTAACAAAGTTTTTAGATGTGAAAACATAAACTATAAACTTGAACAGCAAATCATATTCGCATCTTTGAATTTACTGTATACCCACAAATGCACATTGTCGTGTCTTGCAACCTTTTTGTTGCGAGTCGCAGATCTGCTTTTGCACCTTGTTGATCTCATCTTGTGGATACAAACTGCTGTGGAGAGAAAAATCATTCAGGCACTATTGTTCCGTGACCAAGGTCACAAATCCACAAATGTATCCAGCAATCCAGCCAGGTATGTTTGCGATCAGCCATAGCCATTTACTTTAAATCACATCCAGACAGGACATATTAAACTATATATAGTTTAATATGTTGATTGGAGAGGGGAAAACAGAAAGAAGTGCAGAAAATGGTAGGCGGCTCAGAGAAAATGCTTTAAAATGGCAACCAAAACCAGAAAGTCGTAGAAGAAAACAAAACTACCATTTGAATGGATCGAAGAATTGCCAAAAAGGCAAAGACTCAGCCAATGATCAGCTCCAGGGAGATCAAAAAAGGTCTAATGTTACCTCTGAGTACTGTAACAACTAGAAGACGCCTATGTGAAGCCAAGCTATTGGCAAAAAGCCCCCGCAAAGTCCCTTGGTTAAAAAAAAATCTGCTGAAGAGGTTACAATTTGCCAAAGAGCACATTGACTGGCCTAAAGAGAAATGGAACAACATTTTGTTGTGCCATGAAAGCAAGCTTGTTCTTTTGGGTTCTCGGGGCTGCAGACACTTGCATACTTATGTACTTACTTACTTAAAGCTTTTGTCCCCTAAGGGTGATTTGATTTGCAGCAAGACATCAATAGACAACATAGGACAAAAAGTACAAGATGACAGACCACTGGGGGCACCCAATGGGTGAAGAAAACATACATGCAGATTATAAGTGCAGTTTGTATTCAGGCATGCTGTTAAGCATCCCTGCATGACATCCATGAAAATAAAAATACTAATTGATACTATGTATCAAATAAATAAAAAAACAAAAATAGAAAACAGAAAACACTTTCTGCTCTCAATAGAGAACCATCATACAGTAGGAGATCATACCAAATACTGTGCACCAAAAACACCATGATGTCAGCCCAGCGCTCCAAAATCCAAAAGTTCAGAAGAGAAATGGCACTGGGGACAAAGAATGTCTGTATCTATTGGTTTTAACTGCAGGGAATCTGAAACGTGACTCAGAAGGTAACAGCTGGAACTCAGGATGAAAAGGATGACCATTTGCTGATAAAATAGATTCAGCCTGTTTTTGGACAAATCTACTGTACAGGTCTGTTAGGCTGCTTTGCTTGGCACCTATGATTTTGCCACTGACCTTCACTATTTTGGCGAGTGCGGCTTTATCCTTGACACTCAGATTTCCATACCAGCATATTATAGAAAATGATAAGTTCAAGTTCAAGTATCTTTATTGTCAAGTGTGCTACATGGCAGGCATATAGCACAGATGAAATTGCAGTCCTCT
>JAOPUH010000002.1:5743624-5753635 GCA_027123175.1 Urophycis cirrata
CTCAGCTGCTCTCACTATGCGCTGCAGAGTCTTGCAGCAGGACACGGTGCAGGCATCGTACCACACAGTGATGCTGCTGGTCAGGGGGCTCTCGATGGTGCCTCTGTAGAATGTTTTGAGAATGGATTATAAGAGACAAGCAGGTGTTCTGGGTCCCTCTCTGATGTACCCAAGGTGAGCTCTGTCTTCATTTCACTATATTGTCTTAGACTTGTTTTCCACTCCACTAGGTGGTGACAAACCTCACCCCTTCATGGACATAGACTGAGATACCTTTTAGAGCTTTTTCACAAGCACACAATTTGGTGTTTTAATCAAACCCTGGTAGGCCTGCAAAGCTGCCACGGTTCGGAGCCGCGTGAACTCATGTGCAGACCTAACCAGGCTCTCCGAGTCCACCATGCTGGAAATGTTCTCAGACCTGTTCCAAGTGAACTTGGTTTCGATTGGTCTCACATGCAGTGAAGGCTGTGCAATCCCTCACCATTGTCTCTCCTGATCCATGCCCAGCCACCGCACCAAATCCATGCAGCGCTGCTTCACCTTGACGATGCCCAGGTGGCCCGCATGCACCATTACCAGGACACGTGCTCTGAGGCTGGTGGGGACAGTCGTATGGAGCCCCCTGGTCACACAGACATCATTCCACCAAGACAGCTTGTCCCTGACCTGGAGAAAAGGCGCCAGCCCTTCTGGGACTCTCGCAGGCCATCCTTCCTGGATATACGTACAGAGCAGTGAGAGCACAGGGTCCTCCTCTGATTTGAGCTGAAACTCCTCCAAGGAGACTGTGGCCTGGAGGGGGTTGTGGAGCATCAGAATGAGCTCCAGCTCTAACGTATCCAGGCCTGTGTCTGGAATCGGGACAAGGATAGCACGGGAGAGCAGATCAGCCACCACGTTGTCCCTGCCGGGGTTGAACTCGAAAAAGTCATATGGCTGGAGCCTCTCCAGCCAACAGTAGATCCTGAGTGGCTTGTGGCCCGCCCCAGACATGGCAAGCAAGGCTGTGAGAGCCTGGTGGACCATACAGGTACATGTGCCACTGCTCAAATGCCTAAATGTAGGCCAGTGACTTCCATTCCCCCAGTGAGTACTTCTGCCTGGCCACTGTGAGGGACCAAGAGGTGAATGCCGCCAGGCGCTCCATGCCACCCTGTACTTGAGACAGCACAGCCCCGATCACCATATTGGAAGCGTCACAGGGGACGAACATGGGACTCACCAGATCAAAGTACACAAGGACCGGTGGCAAGGTGAGCTGCGTCTTCAGCTGGTGAATGGCGGCAGAGCAGGCAGGGGTCCAAGTCCAGACGGTGTCCTGTTTAAGGAGCTCTCATGTGGGGCAGTGGTTGTGGAGTATTGGGGAAGACAACACAGGTAGTAGACCTCATCCCCAGAAATGACGACAGCCGGGCTGGGCAGGACGGCTCCGGCAGGAGCAGCAGCGTCTCCACGTTGGAGTGAAGCGGGTTGAGGCCATCAATAGTGAGGCAAAACCCCACAAACTCAATGACCGGAACAGCAAACACATTTTAGCCACAACCAAAAGCATCTGCTCACAGTGACATCATTGCGCGGGGCGAGGGGTGGGCGGCACAGTGGCTGAATCACCAGACGCACGTCAGGATTGAGGAGGGGCTGGTGGTTAAAGGTGGTGAGGCAGCCCAAACCACTAAAATGGCGGTCCCTGTGTTGTCCATGAGAGAGAAACCCAGCTCACAACATAAATGAAAACCCATAAAGTTGGCCCCTCGGTGAGCCACTTTGAATGTGAATGAGGGGAGAGTCTTAGTCCCATAGCGCACAGCAAAGGTGATCATGCCTGCCATCTTAGAGTGTCCATAACCGTACAGATCCTCGGCGTTGGCAGCAAGCATCCAGAGCGGAAAGAGCCGCCGGACCCTGGAAATATTTAGTAGCGACCTGGAAGCTTCCGTATCAGCAGTAGTGGGAGGCAAATCCCATCCAGCTCCAAAGTGCACCACTTAAATGACCGGGAGTTGGCAGCCACTGAATGGATGGTCGTCGGTGCAGGCGGGCCAGATGCACATGGCACATGCCGCCACTGATGGCGGCAGGCGATCAGTAGCGGGAGCAGAGTGGCAGACCCGGGCAAAGTGATTCTGTTTGGCAGGGCAGTTTGAGGCTCGGTTGTTGTGCAACGAGGAGCCACAATTACAGCAGGCCCAGTGTACTGCTGCACCCCGGCGTGCACTAAAGTTCACTTTGAGGTTGTCATCCGGGAAAACGGGCAGAATACTCCTTGAGCGGGACCACCGTCTGTGCCATTAGCATGGGTCTGGAGGGAAGAGGGTTGGGGGATGCTAACTGCAGAGCTAAGCTTGCTGCCGATTCCAGCTGGAAAGCTAAATCCACAGCCTCTAAAGTCAAGTCGTCAGACATAGTTAGCAACTTCTCCCTGATCCTGTATCAATTCATCCTCCAGCACCTCAAACTTACAGAGGCTGGCCAGTCCCCTTAGATCGGCAATGTAGTGGTGAACAGACTCACCGGCTTGCTGCCGACATTTGTGGAAAACAATCTGCCAGAGCATGACCTTCTGTGGAGCAGCAAAGTGTCCGTATATTGTGGAGCAGGTCAGAGAGTACAAAAAATCCACTGTCCCTCGTTGCCCAGATTGTGAATCAGCAGGGCCCTCTTTCTCTAAGTGCTAGCATCAGCTAGCCTGATGGCTACTATGAACGTCTGGAAAGATTCATGCCAATGAACCCACGGAATCGGCGGTTCATCGGGCAAGGTGAGAAACGGGAAAATGGGTGAGACCAGGGAATCCATCATCCTTGTCGCCAATGTTGTATTCAACAACTCTCAGGACCACGTAATGTCGTAATGTCAATTTCAACCAATGTGACACATTCACAAAAACATGATGTACCCTTAATGTAAAGGGTTGCTAAATCTAGGTCTTTGCTGTTTTACATGTGATCCCTGCACTAGGCTTGTGGATCTTTGCTGGGGCCTGTTTTCACGCACCAGTGGTGTTTACCCCTGAGACCATGAAACTGCAGCAGGCCTTGCCCTACATCACCCTGCAGCCCCTCCTGCATGGCCCGGAGCCCCACACAGCATCCCAGCAACCATGGCAACACAGAGAGCGCTAGTGTGTTTCCGACAGTTGATGTTTTGAAGTGGGGAATTACTGAACTGTATTTGATTTATTTTCCTGCCTTACCTCCAAATCTGTGGTTAATTTGTGAGGTTAATTTGGTTATTTTGTGACAAAGCTTTAAATATATTTGGCAATAAAAAGCCAGAAACTGAAGGTTTTATTATTATTATTATTATTATTATTTATTATTTATTTTTTTTACATAAAGACTACATTAGTCCCCAAAGAACAAAATAAGAACAAAATAATGGTGTCATTATTATTATACACTCAATAAAGGCACAACAGCACACACTCACGCTTATTCAAGTGGGGCTTTTAATCTGAAACTGACACATGCTTGTCATCCCTGAGTGCCGGTTGGCTGAACATTGCTGCCAGGCCAGCAGGAAACAGCCCCATCGCGATGTCCCCGCGATGCCGTCTGGAGGAGCAGCTGGAGGTCCTGCTCACCAGCAGCCGAGACACAGCTAGACAGGAAGGAGGAGGTGTGAGTGTGGTCCATTGGGGGGGGGTGGTTGATGAGTGTGGTTACAGTTTACAAAGACCACCTCCGTATAGTCGTAGCTGATTGATTACATTTTGGGAGGGATGGGGAGGCTTCCATTCCATTCCAGCTTCCATTTCTGAAATACGTACACACATACAGTACATACTGTACATACATACACTACATAAATACTGTACATACATACTGCACATGTACATATATACTGTCCATAAATACTGTACATACATACATACACATTGATTGGTGTTCTGCAACTCCCTCTGGTTTGAACCAGAGCCATTTAGAGAGAGTTATGTCAACAGAAGTTCAAAATACTCATCAAATGACATGACGTATTCTACAGAGAGTTCCAGGACGTGCTTGGTGGGTCATTTGCATCAGATTTGAACGCATTAACAGGGAGACAAGTGGCCCAGGGAGAGCTTATTGGTCTTTGGTATATTGGTCTATTTGTATCTTATTTGAATGGATAAATACAGAGACAAAGAACTGCAATTATTCAGTCTTCATATATATTGATTTATATACTGTATATTGTATGTATTGAGCACACCAACATGTTTAGTGGGGCAAGCACGCTGCCTTGTGGAAGGCCATTTTTCTGGGTACGCCATCTGCTGCATTTTCCAGCTAATTCAACGTAGAATCTATAGGTTGAGGAGCCATACCTTTGTTTGATCTGTTCTGTAGCAATGTTATCCAAACCAACTGCTTTCCCTGGTTTCAGACTATGTATTCCTGTTTCCAGTTCATTCATAGTGAATGGTTTTGTGAAGCCTGGGTCAGTGGGGTAGTTCTTCCGGTCTAGTTTGGCTTTTTGTTGTTGTTTTCAAGGGCCTTTTCCATTTAGCAACAGCTGGTGGGCAACTTGTTCAGCAGTAGTGTTGCAATGCTCTTAGGTTATCTTCAGATCACCTCCGAGTTTGTCAATGAGGGCCCCTGCTTTCTTGCCGTTCTTTGACATGTCTGTTGCCTCTACCAAAGTGTTGCAGGTGTTTTGTCGCTCTTGGGAGATACTGATCATCAGCCGTTCTCCTGTTGTTATTGTTTCTTCGGAGAAGGGGTCAGATTCAAACATGGTGATGTAGTTGTTATAAAGTTCAGCGTTGTCAGGGGTTACGCCGGGGATGTAGTTCATCCTGCATCTTTGGGGTTTTTCCTTCTGGCTGTTTTCTGGACTTTTCCCATATATAATATATAATATATAATATAATACCAATAATACAAATACATAGCACTACCTCACATTTCTTAAATTTGAGGTGGCAAAACAAAAGGCCAATGGCTGCCTAGCCCATCCCCCCTGACAGTATCTCACAGAAGTTTCCAAAGAGTTTTTTAATGTCAATTTTCCAGGCTCTTACTTTCAGGTCATTAGCCAAGCAATGGCTTTGAAGCCAAGATTGGATATAAACATCTGGCTTGAACTGTTTTAGTGGAGGGCCAACACACTTGATGAAGAGCAAAGCTGACATACTTTTAACCTCTAGGGACCTTCTAGTTGTGGTTAAAATGTTCATCTGACTGAACTCACGCTCACACTGTGGAGATGACGAGTGTGTTCACTGCTTGAAGGAGGGGTTTTAGCTCTTCTGGTGCTGTTGGCTTCATTTCATCAACATTTGTGAGTCTGACCATATCAATGTATTCCCTCATTCCTCTCTGAATTTATCTGCCATTATCAAGCTTGAAAAAGGAGCAGAGTTCCTGTATTTCCTTTTTGGCATAACAAACACCACACACATCTGGCCAGTTGGATGGCTGCAGCACTTTTACATTGTTAAGAAAGCACTGGTACTCTTCTTTGCTTCTCTGTTTACCAGGCAAGCATCCCATTCTTCTTTCAATATCAGCAGCCAAGGCATGAAAAAGCTGTTGGTGGTTTATTTCTCTGCTGTACCTTGAATAATTTGTCAGTGGCACTCCTTGGAATTTCCTCAAACCCACTGCAGTCTGAGCCTCTTCTGCCCCTGGTCCAGGCTGCTCTGCCATTGACTTCAACACACGGACTGAGAATTACTTTGGCCTTGGGGAGCGTCATGTTTCTGTCTTGAAGTGAGAATTCAGAGAACTCTTCTAAAGCATCATACATGATTCCAAGATTCTGCACAAATGTTGCATTAGAAAGGCGATTTGTTAAACCACTAAACATGCATCTCTGTTGAACTTCTTTTAGGATCAACTAAGGCATTAGAAAAGTGCTTGTGGAGTGCAGGATACTGCTGCCATGCAGCTTTAATGGTCCTGTAACTGGATGCCACCCATCTAGTGCTGAGAATTCTCCCTATGTTCAGACACTGTAATGCAAGTTCCTGACAACATTCAGTGAGCTCACGATGGTTTTTGGCTGGTGCATGATGGAGACTGTACACTTTGTCAAAGAAAAACTGAAAGTCTTTTATCCCTGCAATTTCTTCAACAGCATCTCCAACACTCAACTCAAGACGGTGGTCCATGCAGTGCCACACAATCACGTTGGGAAACTTTTCGACAATTTTGGTTGCAACACCTCCCTTACTTCCAAGCATGACAGAAGCTCCATCTGATGCAAAGAAAACAAAGCGTTCACTCAGAATAGCTTCAGAGAAGCCATGATGTGACAGATTATTCATTAGAGCTTGATCAATTTCACCTGCATTGGTAGTAGAAAGCTCAACTAGATCCAAGAAGAATGTTAGTGCCTCTTCACTCATCCCTAGGCTTGCTCTAATATAAATGATCAAAACTGATTTTTTACTGTCAGTTGTAGATTCATCTATCAGAACAGAAATGTTGTTCCACTTTGAAGGACCTTTCCAACTACTCTCTTTCTCATTTCATTTGCTATGTGTTGGCTGATTGTTGCACAGGAATGCTCTGAACATAAAGTTCTTCCCATGTCTAGTCCATTCAAGACTTGCAGATCAATATCAGTTGGTAGATCTGTGAAAGGCCTTGTAGATTTCACAATCTTGTAAACTGTACAAAATACTCCATCAGTAGTTAAGAAGTGAGCCCTTTGCATATCAGAAGTTAATGTTTCCAATCTGTTTTCTTTTGCCTTTTCCATGGTTTTCTCAGCTGCTCGGTGATAGTCTGACATTATATGCTTGTGTATCTTCTTATGAAGAGACTGCAGCTGTGCTGCAGTGCTGCTTGTGCTGCTTGTACCATAGGTTGTCAATTTAACTTTGGACCACTCATCAGCAATATGCACCTGGCTCCCACCTGCGTTTGGCCCAACTACTTTAATCTTCTGGCAGTTTAGGCAGCCAAGTTTTTTTGCTTTGGAATATTAGCCATGGATATTGCGTTATTTTCTACTTGAACATGTTGGACTTCCAGCATTCAGGGATATCTTGCTCATCATCTCCCTGGTAACTTGGGCCGTCAGAATCATCTGCACTATCTTGCCCTGCTTCTGCTTCCTCCTCTCCTCATTTTTTCTACCACAAAAACATACAATTTATGTTAAGAGGGCAGTCACCTAGTCCTGTATTAATTTAGAGAAATATTTACAATAAATGTTTCCATGTTACTGACCAAACACTGTTATGTTATTGCTGTAAGGATAAAGAACCTTTTAACACTTATTTTTAACAAAAAAAAAGGCACCATCATAAATATGTTTTACAAATTATTAAAAGCGCAGCAGCTTGCTCTTCCAGTAGTTAGGAAACTACATATTTTCATGAAAATGCCCAACATTCAGAGAACAACTGAACATAAAATAAAACAGCTTTAGGGCTGAAAATAGTGCTTCTCACCTCCCTCTTAATATCACTGTTTAAACATATAATGAAATACTGTGAGAGTCGTCAGAGACACATAGAAATGTAAAAAATGCTTGCACTGGCTGGCAACTTTTAAGGAACGTACTGGCAGGGAAAGAGTCAAATTATCTTAAAATGAAGAGTTATCAAACCTTCAAGTCTCTCAGCCTCCGGGTCCCCTCTAGCTCCCCTTGTTGCACCAGCACAAGGTTGGTCCTGGCTATCATCTATGGAGAAAACAGCAGTGGCCAAATACAGATTGTTATCAGGTTAGATTTATTCCCAAAGCAGTCACCAGATTTCGAGAGGACTGTATAAAAGTCAGCACACATGACTAATGTTCTTTCAAATGCCCGTGTGCTGTGATTGTACTCTATAGTGACTGAGCTGATACTTTACCTGCCTTGAAATGTCATCAAAATTCCAGTTAACACTAGAAGTGTCAGAAAGGGGTCAGTCAGAGGAGGGGGAAATCTACCATTAACTTTGTCAATGTAAAGTCTAACCTGACGTTAGCTAGCTAGCTAGCATTGGTTAACAAGAAAAAAAACATTATACCAGTATAGTACCAGTACCAGTATTCGCCCCTAGCCAACAATATTTTACTCAATATACGCAAAAACTAAACGTTGAAATAGTGGTAATATTTCCATTCATTGATAAAATAACGGGATGGGAAGGGGGGATGACTGTTTCAGAAGGGGGATGATTTTGACCATCTTCATTTCAGGGGGGATGTCATCCCCCCTCATCCCCCCTTAACTCGAGCACTGCTTATGATTCAGTTCTTGTGCGAATCCTTCCCAGTTTGCTTTTTTATAGTTGAAGCATCGTGTAAACAGGACCGTGGTTGGTACCACTGCAGCTTGTATCTGGACACCAATGGGGCGGTGTTGCGTTCTTGGTATTACATCCAAAACAAGTTTCTTGCTGGAGCCAGCGATGTTATTGGTTGTAAATGCTAGGTCTGGGTTGGATCCCTGCTTCCATCTAGCACTGTTGAAGGAACTCTGCTGTTTCAGGTCATGGATGAGACTAAACTGGTGTGCATCCATCCATTCCTCCACTGCCTCTCCATCGCTGTAGCTTCTATTATTGTGTCAGTTTTGACTAAGATTGACACTTCCGTATTGGCGATGTGGTCTTTCAATTGGCATAGACATTCCGGGTGTCGCAGGGTGATTATTTTCACTGCTGCTCATCTGACAGCTCCTCAAGCTCCTCGTTCCATGTCTCCAGAAAAGTCTAAGAGGTATCTGTGCAAAATGTGACCGGCTGCAGTAGAAAGCCTAAATTACACACAAATTGGAGCTCTGGAGGGATAGGTGGGCGAGAGACTGGAGATTGAGTTAATTGGTTAGTGAGTGATTCAACCATTCCTTCGATGTGGACTACCTGACTGGCCATGGCTTGCTGGGTCTCCATTAACCCCTGTAGGAGTAGCTGGTGTTGTCTCAACAATGTTCCTTGTCTGGAGAATGTTTGTAGTAGTTTGTCGGCGTCTGCTGGATCCATTTCCTGGTCTGATTGTTCTGTTAGGGTTTTAGGGCTGGGGAGACCCAAACAGGAACAGCTGATACCAAGACACGGACAGGGAACGACAGGGAAAGACATTCAAACAGCATTTTAGCTGGTAATTCAGATCGGCTGAGGCCATAACAAATTTCTTTGCTGTTTTTATAGCAGTGGATCAGTGAAAACACATTTGTCACCACCCACTGGAACTCCTGTTGTGATAAGTGGAAGAGGTACATTGAACAGCAAGCTGTGTGCTCTGCACTGAGAGAAAAGGCCCTCAAGAAGAATAATAACATAAACACATCTGACGGATGTCAGAATGGCAGAGGAGGTAATTGAGGTCACTAAAGGCCACTAAAGACCATCACAACATGATGAGCACTGAGTATGCCCCCCTGTGTGTTTTATATGCATAATGGCCCACACTAGTAGAGGATTTGAAACCTTCAATCTGGGAGTGTAAATCATGTTAAGTTAGCCCTGTAAATCCAGCCTCTAATGAACAGAAATACTCAACCAATGCAGTCATTCAACATATTCAAGGGTATGGGTATTCACCATGATACTGCATTGCTAGTTTTTCTGCCAAGCTACAGGAACACACTGTTAGTCAAAACAGTGAAAGTTCCTTCTGACCTATTTGTTTCTAGGTTGTCTCAGGTTAAACCTAAATTCTCTCCACATATGCAAAAACACCTTGACCTCAGCCAAACCAAAAGACGTTGGTATGCATGTCTGGGGACAGTATGGAAATAAATTTAAACGTGATGGGACAAGTAGGCGCTGTGACTCTAAGTAATAAATGTGATGCCAATGATAATAAACTATGTAGTTAATGATGTGGTGAAGTAACATGGGATCATGGGAGTTGCTGTCTTCACCACTACTTCAAAATCTATCTGAGGTGATCTCATAGAAATCATGAACACAAACAACTCAATGTTTAAACTTTATTTTTATTTATTTATTTATTTATTTATTTATTTGGTTTATTTAAAACAGGGACCATGTACAAGGTTAATTAGTTACATAAAGTAAAGAGATGACTTGTACCAGATTATAGCTAACAGCTAATTTCCATCCGCCAGTCCCTGAGC
>JAOPUH010000002.1:5837437-5850534 GCA_027123175.1 Urophycis cirrata
CTCTCTCTCTCTCTCTCTCTCTCTCTCTCTCTCTCTCTCTCTCTCTCTCTCTCTCTGTGGATTAGAGAGAAAAGCTGGACCTACCAACCCTGCTTCATCTGACACACACAAGTCGACACCTCCCCTGTAGAATTGCACACACGCATGTTCATTTCTCAGTCTGATCCATTCATCTTGCAGTATTTAGACAACCTGACAGACAGATTCTATATTTAACATATATTATACATTAAAAACGAGCAGACTCATGATCATATAATAATATACGATGTATGCAACATAAATAATATGTTGATATTTACAAATATGAACATAATGCTGTATGTGTACATATGTGTAGAAATAATGTACACAATATGCACTTTTTGGCCAATAAAATTGAATTCTGAAGAACTTTCTCTGTGATTGGTGCCGCGTTTGACTGTTCATGGCAGGAGGTTCTTCTGGCGAGTGGTGATGGGTCCAGTCCACTGTGCAGGACAACAAGTGGTGAGGGTCAGAGTACAGGCTCCTGAAGGAGGATTTGACCTCCACAGCGGTCCGAGACCACTCAGTCAGCCGGAGCTGGGGCGGTAACTCTGACCCAGATTCAATCGGAGTGAGATCAGAGTGTTGGCAGATATGCACTCAGTCCAAGTGGCCTGTAAAGGCTGTTATAGGTATGCACTGAGAGCACCGTGGAGAACTGAGTGACTCTTTTCTGGATGTTTGGTCGGTTGAAATTCCTTGGCCGTGAGGCGAGGACAAAGAAGCCTTTCCTCTTGTGTGTTTAAAGTAGAAATCAGGAAGATTGTGTATCATTGCGTTTCTATTGATGTTGCATTTCATAAAAGTATGCAGCATTCTGATTGCTGGAATGTATACTTTTTATCACTTCAGCTGAGTTTACGTTTTCCAAGCAGTGTTCATAAATCCTAAAGCAGAGAAACCGTAGCCACAGATTATCTTAACATTGTTTAAGTTATGTGTTTTAACTTCATGAACACAACCACAATCTTCCAAACAATAAATATAAACATTGATAATTGCCATTGCATATTCACTGTCTAACCCCTACCTGTAGCTCGGGGTTAAACAGGTTATTAAGGGTCAATACCCATCTCTGTATCCACTGTCTAACCCCTACCTGCTGCTCAATGACCTGTCTCTCGATTCACTGTCTAACCCCTACCTGTTCCTCAATGGCCTGTCTCTATTCACTGTCTAACCCCTACCTGCTCCTCAATGGCCTGTCTCTCTGGTCACTGTCTAACCCCTACCTGCTCCTCAATGGCCTGTCTCTATTCACTGTCTAACCCCTACCTGTTCCTCAATGGCCTGTCTCTCTGGTCACTGTCTAACCCCTACCTGCTCCTCAATAACCTGTCTCTCTATTCACTGTCTAACCCCTACTTGCTCCTCAATGGCCTGTCTCTGAGTTTAGTGTGTTTGGTGCAAATCTGTCTGTTCTGAACTCTCAAGGAGGAGACAAATAAATATTCATATTTTATATTTTCTCTATGTTCTTGCCTTTCATGCACACACATACACACACAGCTAGTCCAAACACATCCTGGTGTATTGGAAGCTAGGAGCTTGATTGGGGGAATCCTTTGCTTGATGCAACCACGGTAACGGTAAACAGTGTGTAATGACGGCTCGGTCTCCGCGATCACCTGACCTAATATCACCCCCCCTTGAGCTGCAGAGGGGTGTGTGCGTATGGGTGTTGGTGAATGGGTGTTTATGGGGGTGGGTCTGTATATTTTTCATTCTGTATCTGTGCTTGAGTGTGTAATATATGTTCAAACTTATTTTAGTGTGTGAATGTGTCTGTGTGCATGTGTCTGTTTGAGTGTGTTTGTGTATGTTGTATGTTTTGATGTATCAGTAACTGTGTGTTTTACTCAGTGTGTGTGTGTGTGTGTGTGTGTGTGTGTGTGTGTGTGTGTAACTCAGTGCCTGTGTGTAACTCAGTGCCTGTGAGTTTCAGGGTGTTTGTATATCGGTTTATTCACATGTTTGTGAATCTGAGAGGGAAAATATGGTGACAGAACAACTAAAATGGAGAATGTGTGTTTGTGAGAGAGAACGTTAATCATTCAGTTTGGGCTGGTTCCAATCCTCGCGTCTCTCTGGACCTCTGGAACTGCTCTGCAGAGAAGATGAATTATAGAGTTATTATTTAATAACAAGCAGCACAGAGAAAATGTCCAACAGACTCCTGGTCTCATCTGGTCTCGGGGTGTGAAGACGCTTTAACAACCAGAGGATGCTGCTCCAGCTTTACAACCACTCGTCTGCTCTGTGGCAGCACCTGACCAATGGCTCAAATAAAGTTTCTTGTTTTCTGGTTCCTCAAATTAAATCCCAGTCAGACCACCTGCGGAGAACCCCTTAAAGTATTAAAGGTGGATGTGAATCTCGAGCTCCATATTTAATGCAAAGCTCTGTCGTGAGGACACTCAAGGCATCTTCACATGGGCGCTGCAGGTGGAAAGAATGGGTTTATGAAGGATCTCGCTGTCTCCTCCGCTGTAATTTCCTACTTTATTGCACTGTTAAAATAATTGTCCAGAGCATGAGTGCGGTCAGGAGGAACATGGTGGGGTTTGTGCAGTGTGCAGCACTGTGTTTGTAAATACAATGAGGGGACCGGTACCCTGAAAGGACTCAGGTTGAGACCATTTTATTCATCCCAAGGGGAATTGTTAGAATTGCTCTGCTCGAGTAAAAATAAATAAAAATCTCTCATACATATATATTTATACAGTACATATATTGAATAGAAAATAAAATCTATGTGAAAATGTTCAGCTTGGGTTGAGAGTATACAAATTGGCAGTGTACACAAATGGCTGGGGATAATGGCCCCTTAATAAAAACCTGATTCGCTCTTAAGGACACAGCATCAATGCACAGCGTAGCTCATTGGCTGGTTTAACACAGCCTTAGCGAGAGAGCCATGATTGGCTGGCGTAACCGCACCCTTAACAAGAGAATTCATCCGATTGGCTATGTTTTAATCCTACCTTAACAGGAGAGCAAACTTGATTGGCTGGGGTTGCCACAGCCGTGCAACCCGATTGGCTGGGGTTAACGGGGTGCTAATGTGAGTAGAAACAGTCCGGACTTCTTGTCTGGCGGCCGAGAGGACCAGAACAACAAGGGCCTTATGCTGAGTGCGGTGTCCCTGCACAACCCGGGCTTCCCCACAGTAAAAAGCCCCGCAGCCCGTTAGCTCCAAACTACCTGTGGCAACCAACAACAGCTGCTGTTCCCTCCCCCGACCCTGGGCTGCCTGTAACCTATAAACACAACAAGTCGTTATAAGGAAGGAAAGGCCAAGAGTATGGAAATAATTACGAGAAAAAATGAGAAAAAATACACTCTAAAGCTAGAGGCTGTGTAGGGTATGGGTTGGTTCCTAAACCATATTGGTATTTTCTTTTTTACTAGAAATGGGTTGAATCTGATAGCATGCTGGGTGATTTGGGCTTCACGTTGTTTGGTTTGGCGGGTCGTGGCTTCTGAATGAGGTCACAGTAGGTAATGGGTAGTGAGGCTGGATAAGGATTTGGGTAAGGATCATTAGTTACCCAGAGACATCTTGAGAGTCAAATAAGAATCTCCCGCATATTCTTTCCTATTGATAACTTTTACACATGTACATTAAATTCCCACGGAAAAACTTGGGAAACGTTCCTTTGTCCAGATGACCGTCGATTTATCTTCAGACCAAAAGTGGGAGAAGAAAAGGCTTGTCACTTGGAGTGGTGGGCCTGCATAATGTGTCATGGAAGAGGAAGAAAGACTGTAATGAAGGGAAAAAATTGCTGCCTCTCTTCTCTCTGGCTGGTGCTTTGGATGACCAGAAGATCAGCTCCTCTGTCCAACCACGTCGCCTCTAATGGGCCCGAACATTCATAAAGAGCTAATACGCCCATTAGTCCAGAATCATTCTGCTGCTCTGGTGTTTTGGGATTGTATTAATGAGAGTCCATTTATCCTAAAATATCCCAAACCGACTGGACTGCTGCTGGGGAGAGGCCGGACCCCCAGACTGAATGCCCTTTGGTCACGGTCTCATTTTTTACTTTTCTTCTCGTTAGCTAATAATGTCCCAGCCGTTCTCAACGTTTCCCCTCACATTGTTTTTATTTTGCATTTATTTAGTCAGAGCGACCTCTGTGGTGGTAAGTCTGGGTTGTGTGATGGCTGTGTTTCTGGCAGGGCTTCCTGTGAAAATACACAGCACAGTTCTTGTTCCTGTGCTTCCCCTTCCCTCTGCTTGGGGGGGAAAAGCCAAACAGAAAAGAACCGGACCCCTCTCCCCGCTGACCCGAGTCCACATGCGGGACCTGCTCCTATTCCACCCTGGGCCCGGCGTGTGTGAGGGTGTGTGGTCCTGCAGTGAAACTTCCCACCAATGGCGTCAGAGTATGCGGGTCACGTGATGCGGTCCCGGGGTCCTCCACAGACAAAGCAGACCCGGGCAGAGATAAGTAAAACCAAGGTCAATAAACAACGATGACCGGGCCGGAGGAAGGCAAAATAATCGGCCTATCAGATCATCCTCGGCCGCCACGGAGGAAATTGATTGGCTAAAAAAGCCGGGCTGTGGGTTGCCAAGTGTTTTCGTGGAGGCTTATCTGGCCGCTATCTGTAATCGTTGGGATCATGTGATCAATATGTTCGCAATCAGCGCGGTGACACCGGACACCGCCGGCCTGGCGGCGCGAGACAACACAGAGCGCTGCTTGTCTTCGGCAAACAGGAGACGCACCGGCCGACCAATCACACCAGCCCGTCCCGCTCTGAGACGCATATCAGCAACTTGAAAGAGCAAGAAGAAATCTCTGTTCTATAAGTGGGCCGTCTGATGGCGTTAGTCTGCCGTATGAATGGAGTCACTCATGTCCAAAGTGTTTCCCGGGGGATTTCGACTGGGGAACCGTTTCGGATGTGTGCCTATTTTCTGTAAATAGTTGCAGTTGCATGTGGTTGGTGGGCCGCCCGGACCCCCCTGGATGTGAGGAACCATGCGCTGCGACGTGATGCTCTCGGTGGTTTCTACAGCAGCGCAGCTCGGAGACCCTAGATCGTTAAAGCAAAGGCGTGGTGGGGAACGGGTCTGTCCGCTGGGTGATCGTGTTCCTCAAGCCAGGCGCCCTGAGGGTGTTTCTCTCTGGGTCTGTCTGCTGACCTCCAGGAGAGCAGCGACTCGGCCCCCTTCCCCCACCTTTTTACTGTTGTACTGTTTCCAAGGCAACGGTGACCTCTGACCTCTCCAGGAAGAGGGTTTAAGATGAGCTATGGCTGCAGTCACTGAGTGGGTCCATGCTGGCGCTGAGCAGCCCTGAATAAACACCTCCGGGTCCATGTTCTCTGAACCGAGACGCGAGCGAGGTTAGCACGCTCCAATCCCTCGTCTCAAGTTCTGTTGGGTTTATCACCTCCACCCCCCTGCCTCGCCCTGGGATCGTCCAGGGTCACTCTTCTGGGGTCACCGAAGGTCAACTCCACACGGAACCTTGGCGGGAAGTTGGTGTGGTTTCATCATCCAACCTCTCCTCTCCAGGAAATACTGAAGGTTCCCAAGCCATTTAGTGGAGGAGTGTATCTTGTGGTGTGTGCATTTACTATGTTGTCATTTAGCAGACTATTTTGACCAAATTCAATGATCACTTCTCATTCCTCCATGTGCTCCTATCTACTATCTACTCCCCACTGTCTGTGTTTTAATGTCACACAGCGTGTGTGTGTGTGTGTGAGCCCTGCACTTGGAATAACCATTACCTTAAGCTAATATCTGGCCCCAGGCGGCTAGTGTTTGTGAATAGTGTAATCACATACGTGCTGCTATCGGTGTTGGCCTAACGACGATGACATAGCTATCTCGACGGGCTATCGCTCGGCGTTGGTGTCTTTTCTCACACAGCAAGATGCCAGAGTCGGCGGGTTTTGTGGGAACTTCACGATAGTAGAACAAAAGTCCTGGCAGTTTCACAGCTTATCGGGAGTCTGAGAGGAGAGTGTTCAGCTGCTGCCTTGCTCACGGCACTCTGTCTTCTGTCAGAGGAGGTTGTGAGGATGAAACCCAGCCGCTCCAATACAAGGGAACAGAGGCTAGTGCTAATTGAGCTTCCATCATGGGGATATTCCAACACCCTATCCGTATTTCACTAGTGAAAGCTACTGAGGCCCTGGCTCCAAACCCCACGGACTGTTCAACAAAAGGCTCAACCTTCCTTGTCTCTTCTATTCACAGGACTGATGTTTACAACGCCATGTTTGTGTTTCCTTTGAGTCTTTAGGAGCAATGTAGAGGGCTGATGGGAGAAGGATATGGCATATAGAGAGTAATGACGAGGCAACAAGAGAGGGAGGAATCAAAGAATACACTGAGACAGATGGACTTAAAGGGAGAGGGTTCCAGGCAGCTGTGCCGAGTGTGGAGTGTTTGTGTTCCACCAGCTAGAAGCTGAGCAGAGACATCAGAGAATGATACGGTTGATTATCTCATTCACACATGGGCCCCATCACTATCCAAGGAAACCAGGAGAGTGTGTCTCCATGTGATTTGTGCACATTCATCTCACTTTGAGCCCTAAGCATTACTTAATGAACAGCCAGCTCACAGAGGCTCTGTGTGTGAGTGTGTGTGTGTGTGTGTGTGCGTGCAGGGATGGGGGGGAGCTGTGTATGTTTGTGTGACTGTACATGTGTGTTAATGTGGGCATTAATGTAAATTAGCATGTGTGTGTGCCTGTGTGTTAATGTGTGCATTTACGTAAATGAGTGTGCGTAGATCTGTGTGTGTGCATGTGTGCTCATGTGCACATGAATGATTGTGTGTGTCTGTGGATGGATGTATGTGTTTGTGTGTCTGTGCCTCTCTGCTGGGTCCGTGTGTGCAGATGTTTCATGGTCTCAAGATATCTCCTGGAGGAGAAAGATCTGCCGAAGATCCGGAGCTCCATCATGTTTGGGCTGCTGCCAAGCATTAGGAGGAGAGGAAATCACTCCAAATGTACAAATATCATCATTCACTGGGTCAGAGGTCACCCCTAAGGGTTGGCTGACCTTAACACAACATTCAGTTCATCAAGAGGGTGAAGTCAGTTTGTATAGTAAACCGATACCAAAATAAATGAGGATAATGACTACTGAAGGTCCTTGAGTAGATGTTCAAGGTAGTTCATATTTTTATGTTTTTAGTCCTGTGATCACTGTGGTTTTATTGAAAATATCTGCCAAAAATTTGCATTACTTTTTTTAAGAGTTGGATAACAGACAAATATTCAATGTTTCTTTTATATGAATAACAGCACACTCAAGTATCACATATCACACGTTCCAGAATCACATGGCAGCACCCCACTGTTAGCATGGATGCTAATAGCTAGATCCAGAAATATCTGCCCACACAGACATCACCAGCGACCGCCAGGTTGAAGGCCAGGCCAGGGCGCCGTGTGAAGCTCATGTCCAGTTTCCACATGTCTCCTAATATCTACAGCAGCCAGTCCACTGACCCAAACTGACAAACTGACACCCCAATAAGCAACCCATAGAATACATTGTACAATAAAGAATTGTTGTTGAGACAAACCACTGTCCGATGGCAGATGGCTCACAGGGGTCAGAACCTTGGCGAGGCATTTATTTGGATTGGATAGATTCCATCCTTATCCTCCGATCTCTCCATTCTCACTCAGTGCAGCCTCGAAAATCTGCCCCCCTCTCTCTATCCTTTCACAGAAGATGAAGCATCAACCTCACCTTTTCAGTTGAATATAAATGTCAACATCTTTGGGAAGAACCATTAAATATGTCTTTTCTAGTGGATGAAAATACTGGAATGATGAGGTTTGATTCATGGTCTTCCAAATGCTTCCAGAAACCATCAAGCAGGTTGTAAAGTACTTAAATATAACAAGTACTACTTTCTGAGGTTATTTCTGCTTTTACTAGAGTGTAGGATATCAGTACTTTCTCCACTTCAGCCATCATGTGAGATCTAGGATTCCATAGATGCAAAATATGATCAAATATTTAGTGTCTGTTGTGTTCAGTTGATCTGGAGCCAGAGGAAGACTGACATCCTATTGATTGTTGAGTTACAAGCAGACAATGGACAGGATGGGAATTTTTTTCTGGAAAAATAAAAAACCCAAAGTGTCCATCTCTGCTTCCACGTATGAAAACACGAGCTCCCAGAGTATCCCTGTAATCTCCTTCCTGCCCACAGGTGAACCTTGGGGGGCTGCCAACAGGAACAAGGATGTTCTGTGGTATCAACATTTAGAGAAGATCTTCCGTTTACATAAATACAAAGCATCAGAGGAGCGGGGAGTCCTGGAGAAGAACCAGGCAGCGGAACATTTGGACTGATTGTTGAAAGCTCCCTGCGACCGCAATCACAGGGAAATGCTAAGGCTGGAGCTCGGACTAGCAAATTGACCTATTCTGGGCGCCTATCATCAAAGCTGTTGGTTTTCCCTGCCGGTTCCCTGTTAATAAACACAACCAAGCAGCTGGGTTGAGTTCCCTCCAGAACCGACCTGGTGTGACCCATCGGAGTGCTAGCATGGTAAACACAGGTGTTAGCCTATAGCATGGATGATTATTCTGTTCTAGTCAGGTGTGCCAGAACCACAGTACGACCAAGTTGATGTTATTCATCTGTGTCCACCACTTTAATACCCTTTATGTGCGGCGTGAGATCAAAAGAATGAACAGTTTCAGTGCCGAAGCGGCCCATTCATCCGCGTTTTCAGCCCGCTACAGTCGATGTGAAGATTTGCTCTTCCCCATCTTATGCCTCCCCCGGATCAGAGGTTCCACCACACAGCGTGTTTCCACGGCAGCCAAGAATCCGCCCGCCAAGCGACGGCTCATCGTTCATCCCCAGGTGGCGCGCGATGCGCCGTGAGCTGGAGGACCAGGAGGAAGAAGTGCTGTGATCGCGGTTGAGTCTCAGATCCACTTGTGGGGGCGCCGGGGCAGATACGCTGTCCTTGGGAAAAATAAAGAAGCAGAAATGTTTTCCTGCCACTTGGCCAGTGCGGAAGATGGCCTTTACTCTGCCGCCAGCGCTAATCCGGATCCGTCCAGATCCGCCCGCTTGTGATTTGGCGCTCGCTCGCTGTTGGATCCTCTTCCAGGACATATCAGCTGTAAGTCAGAGTCACTCACAGAGAGATGCGAGTCAGAGTCACTCGCGGAGAGCGTGGAGTGCAATCCCTCAACTGCCACATCCATCGCTACAATTAAACAGCTATCTGGTGGGGGACCAGGAGGTGACATCACATGGTCCATGCATCCAGCATTTGTGTGTGGGGCTGACTGGGAGTAGCAATGCTGACACCACCTTATAAACGTCACAAGCATTGTGTACTTTCAGGGGATTTGATCAGCGCTCCCTTGTCTGACTGTTTCATTTTATGGTTGACAAATGTTGGTTAAAACAGACCAGGTTGGATGCCGAAGGTTACCTAGAAAGTCAACTTGTAAGAGTTGATGTGAAGGGTTTGGTAGTAACCTAAATAATAATGATACAGCCCATATTACAGCAGCTAGATGTTCCAGGTGAAGAACCTCACGGAGGTCTTGGAACACATAAACGCCAGGTGCTGAAGTCTCACCAACCACGACCTCTCGGGCCACGGCACCTCGTCCGATGCCTTTGGCCAGTTCTCCTTCCAGAAGGGAAACCGTGCCATTGCAAGGCAAGTGGGCAATGAAAACTCAATTAGGACCTCACACCTCTGCTTGCTCTGACGTGAAGCCATCCACGTCTTCACTTTCCCATTTTCTTTCCATCGCCTCGACTCAACGTTTAGCGTCTGGATGGAGCCGCAGTACTCCATATCTAATTATCTCAATCACGCTGGTGTTCCATGTTTTTGCTGGTCTGTTGTTCCCGTGGTTTTTGTGGTTTTCATTTGGGCTCATTTTTAAATGGTGGGGTGTCGCTGATGGCTTTTGAAATTGAGAAATATCTGCACATGTAATAAATCTCCCGGTGGCTGTGGACAGAGACACAGTGTGTTTGGTGTTAAGACAGTTCTAACTGCTTTACCCGTAAGAAAATAAAAAAATTGGCAAGGCAGTGTTTTGGCTAAATTAAGCCTCGTTTCAGAATGCTGCACTGCCCTTTTGTTGGAGTGCTGTGCCTTTTTACTGCTGCAAGGCAACTGTGGAACCTCTGTCTGGACCGACAACAATGACGTTAGCCCCTTTTTCTGCACTTCAAATTTTTTTCCAACTCTGGGCTTCCAGGCCGCTCCGCCAAGACCATGTGGAGCATACAGCAGGAAAAGGCGAGACACAGTGTGATCTGGGTCTTAGGCATCCTTGAGCAAGACCCCTAACCTTCATCTCATCATTAATAACCAGCATCTACAAAAGTTGCAATGGATACAGTGTCTGCTAAATGGCTTAATGATTATTATAGGAAATATTTTTTTCTTAAAGTATTGTCTTTTTAGCAAAAGCATATGAATAAAAAAATCTTATTTACCCGAAGCACTGTATTGTAGCCATTGTAATTCAACAGCTGGGTCTCATGCACTATGTGTGAACCTCACTGCTGCGGTCTGTCATCTGTTTAAAAGGCCCAGCTGAAAGCTTCGATATCAGCCTACCTCCCAAGTGTTGCTGCATCCTGCAAGCAATTATTAACAACTCTCTCCCCCTCCGATGTGATGGAAGCCATATTTGTTTCATATTTCTTCTCCTCTTCATCTTATTGCTATTATTTATTATTTAGTAGATGAGCTGAGGCCATCCAAAGCGACTTACAGTGAGTTAAGATGTAATAAAGGAGAAGAGGGGTTCGGGGTTACCTTGCTCAAGGATGCCAACAGGTAACTCCCCTCCCCAGTAGAGTACTCTTCCTCTGGAGAAGAAGCACCATGAGGAGGAGGAGGATGAGAGTAACTAGGGTTGGAGAAACATGGAGATGATCTGGTTATGGACATAGTTTCAGCCTCTACCATGACTCACTCAACAAGGAATTTTATGGTATTCAATTAATCTGGCAACACAATGACATCATAGATAGTTTCTCGATAATAAAACCAAGGAGCATAATGAACCCCTTTTGGTGAAGATACGGCGCTCAGTGGTGAAGAGGAACCATCTTTACGGTGGCAGCATCTCATTATCACACAGCGTTGGAATCCACAGGGGAGTTCATACTCAACAGGCCATAGCTAGATTCTTCCCCAGAGTATACGAGCAGAGAAAGAGAAAAACACTGCATGTTTCTAAGAGTAAATCCTCCACCTTTCGTAACCTGTGGATATCTGGAGATCATACAAGATAATGAGGGACAATTTAAAGAGAAAAGGCATGAAATTGAACATACTTTGCTTTACAACAGTGTCTCTAGCTGGTCACCACACTGCAAGCCAAACATTACGTCCAATGTTATGTCCAATGTTATTTTTAATGATTGCCTCGCTCCCTGGATCAAAAGTGTGACACGTGACTTCTTCCTCCATCCAATCACAGGTGCCAGCCTCCAGCTAGCCCCGCCCCACCTCTTGCCAAGGTCTCGTTGGAGGCCTGCTAATGCGATCAGCGAGCAAGGCTGCCGGGACATAAAACATAATGGGAGGAACGAAGCGGGAAGAGTTATGGAGCCGGGATGAATAGTTTCCCTTTGAGTTTGGTTCCGTTCGGTCCAATTTATGGCCTTCAGCTCACTCCTGGGCCCAGCTCAGCTCTGTGTTTCTGGGCTTGGCGCTGCTTCGGGTAGAGATGCTTTGCAGAACCCTAGATGCTCCCAAGCCAAACATATGTTGGGTTTTGCCAGCACTCCTCCCCCCACACCCCCACGACCCAACTCACCCCCTCGGAGGGAGGAGAAACCTGTCCAAGCCCCTCCTGAATGCCGGAACCAGGAACACAGGAACCGTCCTTACTTCAGACGGCGTTTTGAAAGAACAAGCCAGGTGGCCCCAGAGAATTGGAAAGTCGCTGTTGCTCCTGGCGACTCAACCCAGCTATACTTCACTCGGCTGGCACAACAGACCCTAAACCTTGACCCCTGAGGGAGAATTAACGCCTGCCATTAATCTGCTACATCCTCCTGTGTCTGTAGCAGACAGAGATGGAAGAGATGGATGTGATGACTCTGCTGCCTCTCTACGCCGCCCTGCTGAAGCCATCCCAGCTGGTGGATGTTTGAAACAAATGGGAACCACGTTGTAACAGCAGAGACATCCATCCTCAAGGAACATGTTGGCTCCTAGTGGTGTCAGTTGGCCGCCCTGCGCTGTGGCACTGGTGATGAGGCACTGGAAACCTCTGCCTCCTTCGCTGCTTCTCTCCCCTTCTCGGTAAATGGACACAATTATTTTCATTGGGAAGAATTGCAGCTTCAGACACTGATGAAGCTCGGTTTAAACGCCGGCCACATCTGTGATTGAACATGTAGTGTAAACAAGTGATGTGATGTTTGTTCTCCTGAGGTGTTCCTCAAATCCTCATTCCTCAGCAGCACATGTTCCAAAAACCCTCTCCCCTCGACCTCCGAGACTCGCGAGAGAGAGATGATTAGCATAGACGCAGGATGACATCATGGCAACGCAAGGTGGCCACTCAGAAATGTTTCTCTGGTTCCAATCTAGGAGAACATTCTTCGGCCGTCCAGTCACACGACCAGGAGGAAGGAGATGTTGGTAGCGTTCTTCTGCACCACTTCCACATTCCTACTCATGCTAGTGGTGGGGCTAAGGATGCACCTGTGTCCTTCAACCTTTCAATTTACACTCTAAACACAATCACATTAAAACTTTATTTAAAGCTGCAAATCCACTGTCACTAACCGTAAACAGCTGCTCACATCAACCAAGCTTTAAAAAAAAAAAAATCCCCTTTAATTGTAAAGGATTTACTGACTTAATTTAGAACACTTTCTGCACCAGGCAGGATTAAAGTAGGTCAGGACCATCCTATATATATTTTTTTTACCATAACAGTCGTATGATAGTTATCAAGTTCAAGTTCAAGTAACTTTATTGTCGGGTGTGCTACATGGCAGGCATATAGCACAGATGAAATTGCAGTCCTCTCAGACCTGCGGTGCAAAATGAACAAATGGA
>JAOPUH010000002.1:5962229-5973440 GCA_027123175.1 Urophycis cirrata
CGCCCCGTTGGCGGGGCGCAGGCGAAGCGCAGCGTGGGTGCGCTTCGCCTGCGCCTGGTCTGCGAAATTAGAGCCCTTGATATCACTATACAAACTGTAAACCCTTCACTGTCTGCTGTCGTTGCTCAGGAGGTGCTTTCTGTCTTTTGATGAAAGCACCCTGTGATGCTGCGTACGGTGATGCTGCGTACGGTGATGCTGGGTAGGGTGATGCTGCCTTCAGGTAAATGGTTGTTTCCCTGTTTCTCCTCCTAAAGGGCATCCTCCCGCCACATGTTGGCGGTGACCGGGCTCAGAGCGTGTTCTGTGTTTGCGGGCTCAGAGCGTGTTCTGTGTTTGTGGGCTCAGAGCGCGTTTTGTGTATGCGGGCTCAGAGCGCTTTCTGTGTTTGCGGGCTCAGAGCGCGGTGTGTGTTTGCGGGCTCAGAGCGCGTTCTGTGTTTGCGGGCTCAGAGCGCGTTCTGTGTTTGCGGGCTCAGAGCGTGTTCTGTGTTTGCGGGCCGCGCTCGCGGTCATGTTCCTGTGATTGGGCCACTGGTATCCTGTTCCTCACTTCGCAGCCATTACACTCAAAGGCCCGCCATGGCCTGACAAGCTCAGACAGTGATTGGTGAACGGGGGACACCACTCTGGAGGAGGGCTCCTGCATTAATCACCTCCGTGTTTCGCGACAGAATGAAACAAGATGGCCGTCGATGTCTTGAGTTACATCCTCTGGGTTCTGTGTCCGAATAGAGACCTCAGAAGAACGTCTTTATGGGAGATGAAAGTTGGAAGTGGTTCAGTTCTCTGACGTGGTTGAGGCTGTCGGTGTTGCTCTTTTGATTCTTTCCGCTTTGTATCTCTCTTCTTTACTTAAAACACGAATCTAACTGAACCAAACACACAGATGGAGGGTGACGACACATTTGTGTCGCCATACCCTTGTGTATAACTAACACAAGATGGTGGAGGTGAGATCACTTCCGCTCACTCTTGGTAGTTTCATGTGTTTCAGAATGGTTTGGGAAGTGATGTCATGTGTTGTTAAGTGTGTCGTGTGTCTGTGTATGTGTGTGCCTTAATGCATTACTTGGTTGGATGTAGGAAAGGAAAATCTAAAGATAATCTATAATCAACATTCATTATCATTATCTTTTAATGAAGAATTGGATTCAGAAACACCGTCAAAATAAGAGCAGCCAACATGCCGTTGTTCCACATGTGGTTCCTCAAGCCTTCATGTCCTCCTGCTCCCCACATGTTCCCTGGTGGGACCACCATCCTCTCCAATACTTCCACCATGGCCCACATGTTCCCTGGTGGGACTGCCATCCTCTCCCATCACTCCAGTCTCCTGACAGCCTAACTGCTCCAGCAGCTCCCCACAGCTCCCACTGCTGTGTGGGACCGCCCCGAAGGTGGGGAGGTGGGTTGGGCCATACGGACCTCGGTTAAAACATGATCTCCTAGTTCTGGCATTCTGCACCACCAACGGCCCCACTCCCGTGTTGAGAGTAAATAAAAGCATGCTGTAAAATGTTGTTATGGATCATAAAACATAAAGCAGCTACCTGTGGTTTAGGGCGCTTTAATTAGCATCTCACTATTGCAAAAAAACAAAATGTTCAGGCCAAATTCTTTCACCAAGCTCAAATTTCTCAACTTCTTTGGCACTTCTGAACCCAGGCAGGTTAAGAAGTGCGACCGGGACCCACTATAGACCAACAAACAACAACAAATCTACAAGCCCTTTGTGGAACCCTACGGCCCAACTCCACCCTTAACCCTAGTGGTACCAAAGCATCTAGAGGGTCTCACCATCCCAGCTCTCCGGGCGATGACTGTGTGGAACTGGCCGTCCGACACTCGAACCGCAGTCTTCAGTTTGTAGGTGCCGCTGCCCAGGTTGAAGGAGAATCGCATCCGGCCCTCGTAGACCTCCAGGGCCAGGAACTCAGCCTTGTCTCCGGTCCGGTTGTCGTGGTTGTACATGAGCAGTGCGTTGTCCAGGAGGGTGGCGAACTTGATGTAGATGTAGTTGTTATTGGGATCTAGTGATGGGAACTCCATGTAGGAGAGCTCCTCGAAGCCGTAGCTGTTGAGCTCACAGTGTTTACCGAATACTCCTGCGGATGGGGAGGAGGAGGAGCATTAAAACAGGTACCTGATGAATAATTCACCCTTATTCATTCAGTCCTAGCTGGACACTAATGAAATCCCATGATGGATACAGCTGCTGTCAAACTCAAGTCATGCTTCTTTGCAAAGTCAACTTTTTTTGAAATGAGAAGCTTTAGTGTCATTCATTTCAGCCTTACCAAAACGCACACTCGATCTTGCATATCATAACAGTGTTGTTTTGAATCGAAAGTCAAAACAGTCAGGGAGTACATGAATGTGTGATGGCATCGATGGTTTGAATGACACAAAAATAAACATAACAAGTGTCTTTACTCAGGTGTGCCAGTCGCCCCGCGACACTCACACACGCCAGTCTCTTACTCACCAAACGGACAGTGGCAGTAATATCCATCCCCGCGGTTCTGGCAGGAGCCGCCGTTAAAACAAGGGTTACACTCACAGTGATTGATGATGGAGTCGCACGTTTTGCCTGGGTTCACAAAACAACACATTCAAATGGATGAAGTGGCAGGCGGGACAGGGGGTTCCCCGGAGAACCACATGGCTCCCCGCAGAACCCAAGCTAATGGGGTCTTTCATCACCTTGACAAATGCACCTCGAAAAAATACCAAACTGCCACAACTCATCTGATCCTGGATTAAGTCCTCAAATGTTTATTTTAGAAGGGTTTAACATTTTTTGACATCTGTGGAAGAATTATGGTCTTATTTGGTTGGAGTTGAAAATAGCTGAATATTGAATATATATTGAATAAAAAAATCAATCATTTAAGAATTTGAAGATTTGAGGTAATACAATTACATCTTCATTTTGAAGATGTCTGTTTTACTTTTATTATTATTATACTACTATTTAATCTCAAGGGACTCAGGAAATCAGTTGGAATGTGATGATATTTCTTCAGCACTGAAAGATACTTGGGAAGACATTGTGAAATACAAGTGAAGTAATGTAATGCACATGCATACGATGAACTGATGAAGTAAATAATCCTGAGTGCCACTCACAACAACCTGTAGCCACAAACAATGAAAACAAAACGCAAAAAGGGCCGAACAGAAGCGACCCGCGGAGGACTGGCCGGTGAGGGACGCCAAGCTGAGCAGTGTTTCAGTATTTCAACTACCAACACAAATACTCCTCAAGAGAGGAATTCTGTTGCCAGTTGCAAGTTCAACCTCAGGGCATGGAAACTACTGTGGGTCAGCCGGGGTGCAGCATCACAGGGTCATTCGTCTTGAGGAAGTCCAAATGTCTGCCATGATTCTTGTATATCATCGTGATAAACTGGGGAAGGAATGACCCGACTCAGGGGAAAGAAAATCAGCCTAATTAGAAAATATCTTTCAGATGGAAGAGGGGCTGCCCCACAAAGCAGAATTTAAATAACTTAATGTGCGAGCATCGATCTTCACAAATCTGCTCTGCCTATTAAAAATGTCAGCAAACTGTGTATTCATCACACCGACTCATAAATCTCAAATTAATTAGAAGCCTCTGAATCACCTATGATTAATGTTAATCAACTATGACCATTCAGTCCATGGCCAGAAACAATAACTCTGATTACAACAAACCCTTGTACTCAGATTAGCAGATTATTGTTTCTGTGTGTGGCCGAAACTGCAGAACAGGGAACACATGCAAACCTGACAAACACTGGACTCCCATCCTGTCAACTGCGTGTGGAGTCTGGGAAGATATCTCAGCATCCTGCGCTTTATTAAAGAAAACAAGACTGGGCCTCGGAGAGCGTGGCTCATCACGCCTTCAGCCGCGACACGAGACCCCGCTGTTCACCAGCGGCCGCGGTTCTATGGACACAACACCTCCCTGACTCCTTCTGGAGCAAATGTTTAGCTTGGACTAAAAACAGAAGATATTTGGGTGCTAGCAGCATGGGATCGCGCGTTTATGTTTCTCAGCGTGTTTATGTTTTCATGTGAGACGAGGAGTGCTGGGGACATTTGAGATCTGCTAGCTGTGAGTGTATTTGTAACAGCGAGCCAAACGCTTAGTAACAGTGCTGCGTGTGTGTGTGTGTCGATCAAGTTGAACGCTCAGTTAGCATACGGATCCTGTGTGCATCCATATCACTCAGCTGGATGCTAAGTTAGTGTACGGTACTTGTGTGCATCTATATCACTCAGCCGGATGCCAAGTTAGCCTGTGGTTCCAGTGTGCAGCCTTATCAGACAGCTGGATGCTAAGTGAACCGTACTGTACCTGCGAAGCCAGACTTGCAGAGGCAGTTGAACCCGCCGGGAAAGTTCTGGCACAGCGCCCCGTTCTTGCAGGGGTTGGATAGACACTCATTGACGTCCCTCTCGCACGCCATCCCGGTGAAGCCCTCTGGACAGCTGCAGGAGAAGCCGCCCACCAGGTTGTGGCACGTCCCCCCGTTGTGGCAGGGCGCGGGCTGGCACTCGTCGATGTCGGTCTCGCACAGGGCGCCGGCGTATCCGGGCCGGCAGGTGCAGGCGTGCGGTGGCAGGGGCTTGTTGGAGACCAGGATCACCGGGACACTTTCCTCCATCGTCATCCCCACCTCCACAGCTAGCCGGCGCTTGCAGCCCCCACCGTTCTGGCATGGGTTGCGCGTGCAGGGGTCGTGGTCGACTGCGTCAATCAGCACGCCACTCTGTCTGAGGAGGATGTCCTTGATGCTCTGGAAGAATGTGGCCACGCCGCTGGGGTTGACGTACTGGCCGTGGCCTCGCTTCACGGCAGCCATCAGGAAGGTTTGGTTGTTGAGCTCAAACACCCCGTAAAGGAGTACCCCCGTGCCCAGCCCGGCCAGCTGGGAGTTGGAGATGCGCAGGAAACTGAGGTAGTGGTCGGTGAGGAAGCTCTTCACGCTCTGTGCGTTCAGCCTGATGAGAATGCTGTTGTCCACCGTGGCGTTGCTGTAGCCCATGAAGAACACGCGCGCCGTGTTGCTGACCGACCCGTGGATGCCGTCGCTGCTGCGGACGGTTAGCTCGAAGGTCCCGTCCGTGGAGCGGGCCTTAGAGATCAGGTTGCACGTCCCCGTGGGGATGCTGAACAGACTGGAGGTGGGGGGTATGAGTGAGCAGTGGAACCTGTCCTGTATGTCGGGGTCTTGCGGTTTAACCACCCCCATCGAGCCCCCGGGGAACATGTTCCCAAAGTAGTGCACAAAGATCTCCATGGACCTGGGCTCCGAGGGGTTGTCGTTCTGGTCATTGATCTTGATGTGAACGGTTCCTGTGGAGGACATCTGAGGCACGCCAGAGTCTCTGATGACCACCAAGAGGTAGAAGTCGCTGATCTGCTCTCTGTCGATCTCCCGGCTGGTGGTCAACACCCCCGCTGGGCTGAGGCTGAAGTAATTGTTTGGGGAGCCAGTGTTGAGAAGGCTGAAGGCGAATGGGCCCTGGTTGGGTGACAGGTCCGGGTCGGAGGCTGTCAGGGTCGTGACGAGAGTCCCGGCTCTCTGGTTCTCCATGACTTCAGCGCTGACCATAGTGAGAGTTGGCCCATTGTCGTTAATGTCCTCAAGGTTCACAATCAGTGTGGTGCTTCCAGTAGCTGAAGGAGAACCAGTATCCACAGCCAGGATGCTTAAATTGTAAACAGGAGTTGTTTCTCTGTCTAGCACAGCAGCCACAGAGACTTGGCCAGTTTGAGGATTGATTGTAAAAATATTTTTGTCAAACTCTGGAGGAATGGAGTATGAAAAGCGGCTCCAGCTGGGGACTGAATCGGAGTCCTTGGCACTCACAAAGGTAACCAGGCTTCCAACAGCGAGTCCCTCACTGATCTGCACATCGTACAGATCCTGTGAGAACACAGGTGGATCATTGGCATCGAGTATTGTGATGTTCACAAACACCTCATCTATATCTGCCCCTTGGATGGCCCCTCTGTTCTTTGCTAACACCTTAAGTGATATTTTCTCCTCTTTCTCTCGATCCAGGGTCCCGGTGACATAAATCTGGCCTGTGGTCTTGTTGATTCCAAAGCCTTTTCTCCTGCTTCTTCCAAATATGAGGTAATAAACGATTCCATCCTCTCCTTGGTCTCGGTCACTGGCGAAAACCTCCCCGACCACGGTGCCTTGCGGAGCAGCCTCAGAGATCTCAAAGTAGTACTCTTTGGAGACGAAGCGCGGAACATATTCATTGGCTCCCCTCAGCTGAATGTTGACATCGGCGAAGCTGCATCTCTCCTCGTCGGGGACGTTGAAGGCCTTCACTGTCAGATGGTAGACCTGCTTCGCTTCGTAGTCCAAAAAGCCCTGGGTAGTGATGACGCCTGTGTTCGGGTCGATGACAAAGAGGTCAATGTCTGACGACTGGATGACGTAGGCCATGACGGCGTTTGCCCCAGAGTCTCGATCCGTGGCGTTCATCTTTACCACCATGGTGCCGCTGGGCACGTTCTCCTGGATGACGGGGAAGTATTCCACCGGGTGGAACACTGGGGGGTTGTCATTAACGTCCGTCACATGGACCGTGACTATCACGTAGCTGGTCTTGGCGATCCAGCCGCCGTCGGTGGCCGAAACCCTGAGCTCATGGCGCTGTTTCTCTTCAAAATCCAGCAGTTGGGCTAAGGACAGCACCCCAGTCCTGCTGTTCACAGCAAACAGGCCCTGGTCGTTGCCCGAGGTGATGTTGTACGTGATGAGGCCGTTCATCTCCTTGTCCTTGTCTCGGGCGGACAGCGTTCGTATGGCTGTGCCGACCGCCAGGCTCTCGGGTACGGTGGCGGTGATCTGGCTCTGGGAGAACTCGGGGGTGTAGTGGTTTTCCTCGGTCACAGCCACATGCACCGCCGCCCTAGCAGACAGCGGAGGGTTTCCCTTGTCCTTCGCCGTGATGTCAATGAGGAAAGCTTTATTCATATCCAAGGTCAGAGATGAGGCTACCGTGACCCAGCCACTCTGTTTGTCCAGTTTGAATTTGCTAGAGCTGTTCCCCCCGGATATAGTGTACTCCACCTCGGAGTTCAGCCCGAAGTCTTTTTCATCATGCGCTATGACCTGTATTAGCTTAGTGCCCACCTTGACACTTTTAGTGACCGGGGTAAAGTAGTGGGAAGACTCAAATGCCGGCGGGTTGTCGTTGCTGTCCACAATGTTCACGATGACTGTGGTCTCACTCACCAGGGGTTTGGCCCCGCGGTCTGAGGCAGTGACGATGAAGCTGTGGCGGTTGATATTCATGCTACTGGGACCTGTTGTGTTCTGGTACCTAATCTGTTGTTTTACAAATATCTCCCCGGTGCTTGAGTTAATCCTGAAGTATTCAGACTGGGATCTTATGAAGTAGAATATTTTGCCATTGAACCCTTCGTCGGGGTCGCTGGCCGACACGTGGGTGACAAGGGAACCCACCTCCGTGAGCTCGGGGTAATCCAGATAGTACGACGGCCGGCTGAACCTGGGCGCGTTGTCGTTAACGTCCGTTATGAATATGGTGACGTCAGTGCTGACCGTCCAGCCAGAGTCATGGGCAGACACCTTGGCGATGTAGTGGTCCGTGTCTTCTCTGTTGAGGGGCCGGCTGATGGTGATGTCCCCCGTGCTGGGGTTGATGGTGAACGGGAGGCCGCTGTCAGCGATGGAGTAGCGGCTTACGGCGTTGGCACCGGCGTCCTCGTCCGTCGTGGTCACCCGGGTAACGGTGTACCCGACGGGCGCGTTCTCGGGCACCGTGGCGCTGAAGATCTTGGAGAACCTCGGCGCGTTGTCATTCACGTCCAGGACGTCGACGAGCACCTTGACGGTGGTAACCTTGGGCAGGGAGCCACGGTCCGTGGCCTTGACCCTCAGAGCATACTGGGCTGATTTCTCGCGGTCCAGTGGCCTCGTGGTTCGGATCTCCCCTGTGGCGCGGTTGATGCTGAAGCTGTTCTCCTTGTTGCCGTCGACGATGGCATATTCCAGCTGACCATTGGGGCCACTGTCCTGGTCGACGGCGGAGACAAGGAGCACACGCTGGGGTGACAGGTTTTCCAGAATCTCAGCATGGAAGGGCTCCTTGTCGAACAGGGGGTGGTTATCATTGACATCCAGCAGGGTGATCTCCACCTTGGCGTAGGAGGAGTATGGCGGGAAGCCCTGGTCGCGCGCCTCGATCCACAGCACATACTTCTGGATGTTCTCGTAGTCCAGAGGGCGTTTGATCAGCAGCTCGCCTGTGAGCTGATCGACGTGGAAGGCGTTGTCAAGGTTACCGCTGGCGATGTAGAAGGACAAGGGTCCGCCCCGCGTAGACGACCCAGTCACCGTGGTGACCACAGTGTTGGTGGGCTGGCTCTCCGGGAAGGTGAAGGTGCGCTCTCGTAGTTTGATGACGGGGAAGTCGCCACCGGTGACGAAGCGCACCGTCACCGTGGTGATGTCCGTCTGGGGGCTGGCGCCCCCGTCCTTCACACGCACGGTCAGCGTGACCTCTGAGCTCCCGGTCAGCTTCTCGTTGGCTATGATGGCGCCCCTGACCGGGTCGATCCGGAACTTATCCGAGTTGCGTCCCATCAGGGCGTAGTGCAGCTGGGCGTTGGAGCCGGCATCCTCATCGGTCACCGTGACTGCGAAAACCAGGGACCCTGAAGCACCAGAAGCATTCATGTTTAGTGACAGAACACGTACACTGAACATCATACTGTGGATCAACATCCACAAGTCTCAGTACAGTGGAAGGGCAGGAAAAAAATATACACTTTATCACTTTTGAAATAATGTTCAAACATGACTACGTAATGTCCCTACGTGTGCATGCACACAGCGACAAGTGTGGACTGACCGGCTGAGGTGTGTGCGGGGATGTGAGTGACGTAGGGGTGGTGGTGGAAGCGGGGAGGGTTATCATTGACGTCGGACACTGCCACGGACACGGTGGCAGAGCTGGACAGTCCCTGGGGCTCGCCTCCGTCCGTCGCCACCACTAGCAGCTGGTAGGTGGAGCGAGCCTCGCGGTTCAGCAGGGAGCTGCTGATGATCTGACCCGTGGAGGGGTTGATGGAGAACTGACCGTCACCTCCGCTGAGACTGTAGCTGTGGGGAGAGAGAGGGGGGAGAGGAGGTGTCATTGGGAGTGACGCATCAGGTCAGGGTGGTGGTAATGACTTTCAGTTTGGAAGTGAGAAGGATCAGTGTTCTGGCTGATGGGGTTCAACCACCTCATGGAAGGTTGTGGGTTTCCTCTCCAAAGTCCTCAGTATACTTGTGAGCATAACTGTCAGGGTTAGGGGTGGAGGTGGACCCAGCTGCAGAGAGTAGTTGCAGCCACAAGTAGCTTAACGTGATTTTAATGGTACTTACAAAGACAGGTATGGACAGGGAACCAGGAACAGGCGACAACTACCACAAACCAAGACTAATAATAATAATAATAATAATAATAATAATGATAATAATGATAATGATAATGATAATAATGATCAC
Source organism: Urophycis cirrata (assembly GCA_027123175.1). Taxonomy (NCBI): domain Eukaryota; kingdom Metazoa; phylum Chordata; class Actinopteri; order Gadiformes; family Phycidae; genus Urophycis; species Urophycis cirrata. Next base: position 5,971,768 of record JAOPUH010000002.1, read on the forward strand.
TTTTCATCAAAGATCTCAAAGTGCTACAGGTTAAAAACAAAAAAGATGAGCAGCTAACCATACATGCCTAACCTAACATGAACGACGAGGCTCGGACAAGGAGGAAGACTGGACTTAAAAAGACAAAGAACTAATTACAAACGAAAGACAGGTGAGGGGAGCGAGGCACAGGAGAAACACAGAGCAACGCAACCAAAACACACCAAACTCAGACGACAGTCACAGATCATGACAATAACTGTGTCTTGCTTAAGGGTATAAGTTACTCCCATGTTCACACATGCTCACAGAGGGGATTCCCAGGATATCAGCAATCATCGATTGCATGCTTATAATTTCGATGACTATTTGAATCAGAAATTGAATTTGATAATCGGGAAGGAATCAATATAATAATTTATTGCCCTTAACTCACAGCTTTAGTAAAGATCAAACATATTAAGAAGTGCAGGAAAGAGAAGATCTAGGTCTTGGGTCTGCATTTCGCTTCCATCTGGCCTTATTTCACTGTTTTCTGGCATGTCAGTAAGACGTCAGATCTCAGAGTCTGCTACTGTGTCAACAGCTTAGTTTTCATCCCGCACTAGCGTCCAACATCCTATAGAGGGCACTGCTTCCAGCTCCGAGCAGACAGGAGTTCAACAGAAAAGTCACTTAAACAGGACTAACCGAAAGACACAAGCAATGCACAGAGACATCATTAAATCTGTCGACTTAATCCCTTTTTATAATTGGTCCGTTTTAATTTCCTGAGGCGGCAGCCGTGGTTCCGTTGGGTTCCTCAGACACCGCTGTGAGCTCAGCACCGAGACATCCCAGAATATTTTACGACTGGAGGGCCATACTGTTTCACTTTCCAGAGGGGTCGGGTTTCTCTCTTTCAGGCGTATCTTTAAGAGGAGAAACCCCGGGCACTGACGCCCCCCCCTCTGCTGTGTCGCCACCAGCCTCCAGCCTCTACAATCTACAGCCTCCAGGCTCCACAGCCTCCACAGCCTACAGCCTCCAGAGCCTCGAGCCTTCATAGCCTCCACAGCATCCAGCCTTCACAGCCTCCAGCCTTGCATAAGTATCCTCCCTTTTCCCACAACGGGGACAACACATTCCAGAACAATGCATGGACACAACAACAAAGACAACAAAACAAAGGCAACAACAACAACACTAAGGACCGAAGGGGATTCGGGGCGGCCCAACCTCAGACCAGACTGGTTTAACGGGCTGTGAGAATGTGAACTAATAAGCGGAGGTTAGTGGTACCGGTCTGGGGGGATGGGGGGGCTGGACCGCCCCGGACCCCCAGCCGGGGGGCTCCTCACGCTGTCATAGGCGGTTAAAGTCCTCATTACGGCCCTGGGACACACCGGCCCCCCGTTGTGAGCCCAGTGGGGCCACAGAGGAGAGGGGGGAGAGGGGGTCCGGTCTGAGTCACTGTCCAGCCTGAGAGAGACCTGGCTGAGGCTGTCTCACACACAGACACACACACACCCTTCACAGCCACCAGCACCCCCCTGGGGTGTGAAAAAGCTGTCCTACAGCTTGAAGATCACAGCCCAAAACAAAGACCTTGACCAATGTCCAGACCCCATGCTTAGACCCCCCCCCCCCCCCCCCCCCCCCCCCCCCCCCCCCCCCCCCCCCCCCCCCCCCCCCCCCACCCCCACCCCCACCCC
>JAOPUH010000002.1:5987404-6001931 GCA_027123175.1 Urophycis cirrata
TGTGTGTGTGTGTGTGTGTGTGTGTGTGTGTGTGTGTGTGTGTGTGTGTGCGTGCATGCATGCGTGTGTGTGTGTGTGTGTGTGTGTGTGTGTGTGTGTGTGTGTGTGTGTATGTGTTTGTGTGCGTGCATGCATGCATTTGTGTGTGCGCTCAGTCAAAAATACACAGCGTGGTGGACAGTCACATGGTCAGTCCAGGAATGAGCGCTGGCCTCCAGGCTGCCAGTGGTGCCAGAGTCTCACAGGGGACCGTATACTTAGCGGGGCCAGCATGTGATTTAAAGTTCTCCCGGCGACGCATATACTCCTGTAAACTGCACATTAGCTGGCCTGCGTGCAACAACACGGGGCCCTTTGATGCTGCTATAAGGGGCCCCGCCACGGAGCCCAAACAAACACTGGGCCGCAGCACAGGAATTCAGGAGGACAGGTCAGCGGCACCCGCAATGTTAGCAGAACTCCTCATGTTTAGGTTCTCCAGCCACAAAAACACAGAGGGAGCGGCCGCTGCTGTGTGTCCACAGCAGACCCTCGACATACAGCCTATAAATATCTGCCTCTGTGTGCCTGTGATGGGACTCTAACGTCTGGGTCCAGGCCACAGCTTTGAAGCGTCCGTCAACCTGCCACTATGTTCCTCACACACCACTAGGTTCCCCTCACACTGCTAGGTTCCCCTCACACCACTAGGTTCCCCTCAGACCTCTACGTTCCCCTCACGCCACTACGTTCCCCTCACATCACTACGTTCCCCTCAGACCTCTACGTTCCCCTCACACCACTACGTTCCCCTCACACCGCTACGTTCCCCTCACATCGCTACGTTCCCCTCAGACCACTACGTTCCCCTCACACCACTACGTTACCCTCACACCACTACGTTCCCCTCAGACCACTAGGTTCCCCTCACACCGCTACGTTCCCCTCACACCGCTACGTTCCCCTCAGACCGCTACGTTCCCCTCAGACCACTAGGTTCCCCTCACACCACTAGGTTCCCCTCACACCGCTACGTTCCCCTCACACCGCTACGTTCCCCTCAGACCTCTACGTTCCCCTCACACCACTACGTTCCCCTCACACCACTACGTTACCCTCCTGGCACTACGTTCCTCTTACACAACTACGTTCCCCTCACACCACTATGTTCCCCTCACACCACTACGTTCCCCTCACACCACTACATTCCCCTCACACCACTACGTTACCCTCAAACCACTCCGTTACCCTCATGGCACTATGTTCCCCTCACACCACTACGTTCCCCTCCTGGCACTACGTTCCCCTTACACAACTACGTTCCCCTCACACCACTACGTTCCCCTCACACCACTACGTTCCCCTCGTGGCACTATGTTCCCCTCACACCACTACGTTCCCCTCACACCACTACGTTCCCCTTACACCACTACGTTCCCCTCACACCACTACATTCCGTTCACACCGCTACGTTCCCCTCACACCACTACGTTCCGCTACGTTCCCCTCACACTGCTACGTTCCCCTCACACCACTACGTTCCCCTTACACAACTACGTTCCCCTCACACCACTACGTTCCCCTCACACCACTACGTTCCCCTCACACCACTATGTTCCCCTTACACAACTACGTTCCCCTCACACCACTACGTTCCCCTCACACCACTACGTTCCCCTCGTGGCACTACGTTCCCCTCACACCGCTAGCTTCCCCTCACACTGCTACGTTCCCCTTACACAACTACGTTCCCCTCACACCACTACTTTCCCCTCGTGGCACTATGTTCCCCTCACACCACTACGTTCCCCTCACACCACTAGCTTCCCCTCACACCACTAGCTTCCCCTCACACCGCTACGTTCCCCTCACACGTTCCCCTCACACCGCTACGTTCCCCTCACACGTTCCCCTCACATGTTCCCCTCCTGGCACTATGTTCCCCTCACAACACTGCGTTCCCCTCCCGGCACTACGTTCCCCTCCCGGCACTAGGTTCCCCTCCCGGCACTAGGTTCCCCTCCCGGCACTGAGTGTTCCCCACACGGTGCCGGACTCACCTGAGTCGGTGGCGGTGACCAGCAGGACATATCTCTCCTGGGCCTCGCGGTCCAGCGTCTGGGTCAGACTCAGCTGGCCACCGGAAGACAGGCTGAAGGCCGCGTTGTTGTTTCCGCCACTCAGCATGTAGCTTAGCTGGCCGTTAGCGCCCTGGTCATCGTCGCGGGCGACCACCTGCAACACATCAACACGGAGCACGTGAGACGGGGATGTCATGGGAATGATGGTTCAAACACACGTACATGTTGTCTCCACGCGGGCCCAGCTGTCGTACGGAGGGGTACAGTGGGCCCATGGCCAGCCTAAATATTATCTTCTATTGTTTACAGAGGAGATAATGGGTGAAGTCTCTTCATCAGAGTCTCTTCATCAGAGTGGGGCTCCTCTGAAGCATACAGCAATTAGTGGGTCCATTATTTCACTTGCAGGTGTGATTAGTCAGTTGTGATGTCATGAAAGGTGACAGACATTGTGTGTAATGGTGAATCAATACAACACCAGGTGGGGAAAAAAGGAGCCCTTTAAACCTGCAGGTCTCAGTTCCTCATGTTTATAGAAAGCAGAGACTGGGCTGAGAAATGATGGAAATGACAGACATAATCTGGTGGTCTCATGCCAAACTCATCCAGTCTAAGGCATTCTTCGCCCACACACACACACACACGCATGCGCGCACGCACGCACGCACACACACCAGAACTGGCCATCTAAATCTTTTCCGCGGGCCCCAGAGAACCACAGTCCAGATCTATGTGCTTCTGGACCCAGAGAGCTGGACCAGGTCCCACTCAGCTGAAGTCTCATTTCCTCATGAGGAACCAGAGCTGAAAACAAGTGGTCAAACTCCTGAGCTTTGTAATGTATACTTTGTTTTGTAATAATAGTAATGTAGTTAAGGGCCTAATGCCCCCTAAACTGTAATTCAACAAACTTTTTTGTTTTCATTTAATCATTTTCTTAAACTTCTTTAATTGACTCGAACAAATTGCAAAAAAAACAAAAACAAAAGCTATCTATACAATCTGAAGAATCTGAACACCACTTGGAGCAAGTGGTGTTCGAATGATCCATAACATGAACATCAGGAAACCGTCCTTCACCGAAAACACCAGATGAACGGATGAGGAGCATGCGGGCTGACCTGCAGGATGTTCCGCGGCAGGTTCCCCAGGTTCTCCAGCACTGTGACGGTGTATGGGGAGAGCTGGAACACAGGCGGGCAGTCGTTCACGTCCAGCAGCACTATGTTGACGGCGGCCCGGTCCATCCGGGGGCTGCTGCCGCGGTCCGAGGCCTGGACCGCCAGCGAGTAGGAGGCCCGCGCTTCACGGTCCAGACGCTTGGCCACGGAGATCATCCCTGTCACCGAGTCGATGCGGAACTCCGCATTGGCGTTGCCGCCGGCGATGGAGAAGCGGATGTGGCCGTTGGTGCCGTGGTCAGCGTCGCTGGCGAACACCTGCAGGACGTCGGAGCCGGTCAGAGTGTCCTCCTGGATCTCCACGTCGTAGATGTTCTGGGAGAAGCTGGGCGTGTTGTCGTTCACATCCAGCACCATCATGGTCACGTCCATGGTGGAGGACAGGGAGGGCGTGCCCTTGTCCGTGGCCACCACTGTCAGCGTGTAGTTGGCGAGCTCCTCGCGGTCCAGCTCCCCCACCAGCCGCACGTCTCCATCCACCGTGTCGATGCTGAACTTGTTCCCGAATGGCCCAGCCAGCGAGTACTCCACATAGCTGTTGGGCCCGCTGTCGGCGTCGGCGGCCTTGGCTGTGAACACCACAGTGTCCACGGGAGTGTTCTCCTGCAGGTAGGTCACCCGCTGAGAGGTGAAGATGGGCGGGCAGTCGTTGACGTCCAGGAGGATGACGGACACCTGGGCGGTGCTGGTGAAGCGGGCCATGGGGGGCGGGGCCAGGTCATGGACGGTGACCACCAGGTTGTAGAAGGACTGGGTCTCACGGTCCAGCGGACTCCTGGTGTGGAGGACCCCGTCCTTGGAGATGTTGAAGGTCCCCTGGGGGTCGCCTGAGGCCACACTGTAGGAGAGCTGGGCGTTCATTCCTGGGGAGGAACCAAGACTCATTTCTCATCTCACCGCTTTGCAAAGGGTTGCAGATGACATGCATGCACGCAAGACTTGTTTATTGTCTAATTTTAGGTGAAATGGGACAAAATGAATTGAATCATTGGAGGAAGGAAGTAGTTAAGGTGTCCCTGAATAAACAATGACCCCTGAAAACAAGCAGTGGTCTTCTGCAGCGAGACACGACAGTGTGCTCCACTGCACGGTTTCCTCTTTCATTGTTCCAAACATAAATTCACAACCTTTTATTGTCAATGTTCATTTCCACAAATTGTTTGCATAAAAACATCTGCCAGTCCTCGTCCTATGGCGAATGTGTTTGCTCAGAAAGACAGCTCGTTATCAACAGAAAAAAATGACCACCAAAGCTACATCCTTAAGTCATAACACTGCCTGGACACTTGTGGAAAATCCCTCCCAAGTCAGAACAGGACTCTGCCGGATGACCCAAACCAGTAAACGCCCGCTGTAATCGTCTGCCCTCTCTGACCCGGATCAAAGCCTTCTCTAATTGAGCGTCTCTAATTCGACTCTGTGAGGGCATCCACCAGGAGGTGTCCTTCGCACAGCGTCCTGTGTTTAGGGACAACAGGTACTCCGTCATCAGACGGACGCCACTTCCACAAGAGAGACTGGCGGAGGTCAGAGGTCAAGGCTTAGGAAGCACGAACAATGGACCTGTTTTGTTTTGACAGGCAGCAGGGGCGAGTGTATTGGCCGGGGGTCAGATAGTGTGGATGGCCCAGGAGTCTCTGCTGGGTAAGGGTCACAGTGAGCGTCCTGCCTGGACTGGGTACAGCAGTAGTAGGAGCACTGCTATGTTAGAATACCACCACAGTTCTGTTTTACTGCCCTGGAGAACTGCTGGAAACAATGGAAGCATTCTCTCTCTGTCATATTTACTTTCTCTTTATTTTCTCTACGCTCTGTAATATTTACTTCAATTCACTAAAAACTTGATTGATTTCAGTCTGTCTGTCATGACTTTCTAAAGATGGTATTTTTTATATTTTTCTTTTTCTTTTCAAAAAACTTGTTGTTGTTTTCACTAATACAGTCTTGTGGATTCAGACTAAATTATACTTTACACTGTAGATTTATTCCTGTGCTATTTGGAGCCCAGTGTCAGGACGCTGCAGCAGCAGCAGTAGCAGTCATGGTACTAGTACTGGTAATGGTACCAGTACAGTACTAGTACCAGTCCTCCCCAGTGTCCCCACATACCGTCGTCAGCGTCTGCGGCGGCCAGTGTCAGGATGCTGGCCCCGGCCGGCAGGCTCTCTGACACGGAGCGGCTGTAGGCTGAGGCGTTGAAGACGGGCGCGTTGTCGTTGACGTCCAGCACGTTGAAGTACACGCGCACGCCGCTGGCCTGGCCGCCGCCGTCTCGCGCCTGCGCCGTCAGCACGTAGAAGCGCTGCGTCTCGTAGTCCAGCGGCCGCGTGACGTTGAAGACGCCCGTCACCGGGTTCAGCAGGAAGGTGTCGTCCTCCACGTCCTCCTCCTCCAGGGAGTACGTCACCTCGCCGTTGGAGCCCGCGTCCGAGTCGCTCGCCAAGATGGCCGCCACGATGGAGCCTGGGAGGGAGGGGACCGGTGGGCGGGGGGAGAGAGAGAGACGAGGAAGGAGACAGATGAGATGGGAGGACAGGGAGATAGGCAGGAGGAAACACAGGTAGACAGACAGACAAAACAGATTCAATAATAACATAACAAAAACATTTTAGTGTTCTTAACCATTCAAATAAAGCCAAAACATCTAAGAGCTCATTGGCCCATGTGACGCACCCTCTGCATGGACCTACCGGGCGCCATGTCTTCCGGGATGTCGAAGGAGTACCCCATGCGGGAGAAGCGTGGGGCGTGGTCATTGACGTCGCTGACGGTGATGTTCAGCCTCATGTCGGACGACTGCCGCCCGTCATCGGCGCGCACCAGCAAGGAGTACTCGGAGCGCCGCTCGCGGTCCAGCCTCCGGGTGGCCAGGAGGTCCCCGGACTCCGGGTCCACGCGGAAGCTGTCGTCAGCGCCGCTGATGATGGTGTACGTGACCAGGGCGTTGGGCCCCTGGGAACGCCACCAGAGGGAACGTGTGTAAATAAACGAGGCTCCTTTTGTGACACGCGATACCTGCCACTCGGGCAGGCGGCCTCGCCGCCGACCACACCTCAAACATCTTCTAGCCGAGTCATGCCAGCATGTTTACGCAGCGCGGCCAGGGCGCTAACAGAGGTCCGTCATGTGGACCCCGTTGTTTGTCTCGTTTACATGGTCATTGTTTCACGGTGACTCTCGGTGACCAGAACCGAACCTTACATCAATATTTGTGGATTTGTCGAGCAGGGCGGGTTCAGCTCCCGCTCTGGGACAGACGGGGAAGCCCGCACACAAGAAAAGATTCTGGGCCGTTCTGTCAGATCTTCAGACCTTCTCAAGCCGCAGGACGGACGATATTGCAACGAAAACATGAGAACATGAGAACCTGGACCTCAAACGGTCTCCTGGAAACAAATATGAACCCTCTGAGCCCAAGGAGCTACTGAACCAGCACTGGGGAACAGTTCAGAAACACGTTGATTTATTTTACGTATCTTATATACGTTATTTTAACTACATTTACCATATATCAATCCCTGAGAAATGAGGGTGTCACCAAAAAATATTACAATAATTGTGAAAGTATATATATAGTATATCTATCTATCTATCTATCTATATACAAACACAATGTAGTAGTGTGTAAATGTAGTAACCTGGGACTGAATATAGCACATGGCTGTGTCAAAACCATTTAGAGAGTATTCATTTTTCCTGCTCTATTATTGATCATTAAAGACGGATCAGAACTCCACAGAACTCATCTTTGTGAACGCACCATAAAGAGTTAGAAAGGCTTTCAAAGATTGGCTGTCCCCTGGCTTCACCCCCTTTGTAACCCCAAATCTGGCACCCCAGGTTTCATACAGGGTGGAATAATGTGTCACCAGGCTTTTCGGGAGGACGTCTCGTCAGGAGAGAGAGACAGGACTTGAATGGCCAGTTTTCCCATGAGACTGCCTCTTAGTCTTTGAACTCGAGGGGCCAATAGAGTTGCTCTATAAACTTGGCTAATAGGTCCCTGGGCAGCGTGAATGTGTCCGGGCGTCAGGACACATGTGAGGGCTTTAGCTGCGGCTCTGGAACCAGACTGGAGCTCTGAGCGCCGCCTGACAACCGAATAAAAACCCTGCGACAAAGTCGCTGACATTTCCGTTTGTGTGATGCACAATGAGCCAGACCGCTCCTCCAGTGTCCGCTCCGAGACGGCGGCCCGAGAGAGCGCCACAGAAGAGACATCAAAGCTGCGGTCCATTCAGGCCGGATGAAGAGGAGGCTCTGATTACCGCGTGTTAGCGGCTATGCTAACAGAGAGCCTTTCACCTAAGCCTCATGTCTGCGAGGGCTTCTGAACCGCGGACGGGCCGGGCTGCATCACAGCCCAATTCAGGACATGTCAGCTTCATATGGGAGCCGTGTGGGTAGAGGTGGTGGAGGTGGAGGTGGCAGAGGTGGTGGTGGCTCCCATAAAAAAAGACCTTGACCAGAAATACATTCATGTTATTAATAGGAACTCTGCTTTGGGTGGATGTTATTATTCATGCGCCCCCTGGCCCTCGCTATGCCTGTTGATATTATGAGCAGAAAAACAAGCGTGAAGATTTACGGGAAAGAAGAAAAATAAAGAAATCCTGGTGAGCGGCGGAACATGAGATCCCCATTGGCAACTGACCAAAGGATATCGCCATGGTTACTGTGATGATGAACCCAGCACTCAAGTTCCAGGCGCTGGCATTCACCGGGCTGGGCAACGCCGGCCTAGTTAACCGGTAGAAACATAACTAACGCAGGAAGGTGAGTTATCCTGACATACTGCTGACACTGAGACAACCACTTGGTGCCATCATTAAGGGGTTACATTCACAATAAAACTCGAACAAGGCAATGCATGAAATGCCATCCCAACTTAAAAGACATTTGGTGGACGTCAGCGGGCCTCTGGGACGCGGGAACCCGGCAGTCGTTACCACCCTGACTTGTTCATCAACAGCTTCCCAGAGTCTGCTCTCTGTGGGGACAGTTAGCACTCTGTGTGGCTTTAACCTTCTCTGGCTTATTGAGTTACCAGAGGGGGGGGCTCATCTGAGGGTCTCGCTGTCATCAATCAGCTCTCCAGGTCTGGCAATCCCATCAGCCACCTGGGCCCAGGGAGTCCACCACTCACGATTATTTTTCTGATATGGTCCACAAGGTGTGTGTGTGTGTGTGGGGGGGGGGGGGGGCGGGGGGGGGGTCCAGCGTGTCCACTCTGACACGCTTAAGCACACACACACACACACACGTAAACACACACACACATAAACACGCACACACACACACCCGTAAACACACATTTACATTTACATTTAGGGCATTTAGCGGACCCTTTTATCCAAAGCGACTTACAAAGAGCATTTGTCATAAGAAGGTGAACCACTTCATTGCTGCTAATACAGTAAGAAAGTCATCAGAACACAAACACACACACACACACACACACACACACACACACACATAAACACACACACACACACTCGTGAACACACACGGACGTCAACACACTGTGTGGGCGTTGTCACCTATTCCTTTCTCCTGATACAGCACTTTCTGCCAGTCACACACACACACACACACACACACACACACACACACACACACACACATACTCACGCATACTTGCACTCACTAAAAGCCCATATGTGTACTCTCGAGGTCACTGTTGTCCTGACCTTGCCATGACTGTTTAAGACTTCAACATCATCAAAAGGCATGCAGGTTTGTTGAAAAGAGGCGGGAAGGGATTGACCAATCAGACAGCAGTGTTAGGATGAGGGGGGGCGGTGCTCGGCTCCAGACCAGAGCAGAAGGAAACTCATTCAGTACCCCAGTGGATTCTGGGAGCAGGCGGCGGCCGGAGGTGTGAACCAGACCGCCGGCCGGGAGATCAACTTCCTGTACGTCCGCCCAGCTCAGCCAATCAAAACACAGGATAATGGAAACCAGGAGCCCCTTGGGGGACTTTGTCTTGACAACCATGGCCTAAATACTGTCTTGTGCAACTCACTTCATTTAATGTCATTTCTACAGCTACTTTTGCTGTATGTTCTGCCGTGACACTTGCGTTCCGGTTGCCTGGATGAATAAAGTCCAACCTCTTCTTATCTGGGTCTGATGTTGGAGGACAGTTGACACAGCTCTTTGCTGTTTGATATGTTGTGATGTAGCTGACCCTGCTGGCTGTGGTTGTGTTTCCCAGAGCTACTGCACACTTGTTTCTGGTCGTGCAGGAGTTAGATTTCTAGTTGCTCCATCAATTGTCTTAAACTTAAGATTGTCCTCAGCCTCACGATGCATCACGTACACAGAAGCATCTGCTAAATTAGTAAATTCAGTGAGGGTACATGAGGTACATCTTAAAAAGAAGCTCTTTGTTTGAGTGGGCAGACTGCAAATAAAATATGTTCTTCATACCAAAACCCAAAACAATCCAAACAAGCACCACACCTCGAAATGAAGGCTACATTTAACAGCCCCGTCATGCACTGGTTCTGGCTGTCGCCCCTGGAACACATTTCTGTTTAATTTCGAGGCTAATCTCACACTTGGAGAACTCTCCTTAACACCCAATGTTCTATTTTGCTTCATTTGGAAAGGCTTTACCTGCGACATACTTTCCAGATCATGTCAGAATGCTCATTAAGGAAACCGCCCCAGTTCTGTCCGAGAGCACCAAAGGCAGCGCATTACTGGGGCCGGGTGGGAAACAAAGCAGCGAGACGCCCAGCGTAGATCACCACAACGGAGAGCAGTGTTTAGTTGATTTTCCCCTTTTAACCCTTAAAGGCAGCTGTCCTTCTCCAGGAAGGAAACGGGTGTAGCAAACCGATGTGATGCAGCAGTCTTAAAGCCTTTACACACGAGCCCCACATGTGAGGCTGCGAGGCTGGTCATGATGTCTGCATCCACAGCTGGGCTCGACTGCGTCTCCATGTGGCCCAACACATGTTGGCTTCTTCTTACTCCATCTCAGGGCGCCGGGCCATCGCTAGGCTCAGCGTCAGCGCAACCCGGGCTTCCTGCATGAGGATGTGGGCAGAGCACTGGCCGGCCTTGTATCTGGCTCAGAGAAGGAGCTGCAGCACAGGCTCCTATTTAGCAACCTATTCATGGTAGTGCAGACGTTTGGCAAAAGCTTCTCCAGAACCTGTAATTCCTAAACGACGGCAGTATATTTTAGTGATTCAATTTCTCTTTCTCTTCGCATCAACCGACATTTTTTGTCTCGCTCGCAAAAATAGGCTGTAGAGCCTGAAATTCAACTGGATTTTTTAATTAAACTGTTTGAGGTCTAGCTTTAGACGGTGAGTCTCGCTCGCCGGCTGAGCGCAGTGTTTTCATCGCACCAGGGGAGGAGGGGAGTGACAGTAGGGCTGTGCCGCTTGATTTCTAAACCATATGCTGAACCTTTCTGATCAAAGCCCTCAGTTCTCAAAGTTCTCAAAGTTCTCAAAGCTCTAGAAGTTCCCTCGCAAAGAAGGAAATAAATACTCAGACTGTGTCCGCGGGATCGCATATTGAAAACAAGGACCTGCCTCCGGTTCTGACATTTACAGTCCATACAGACGTCAGATAAAAGCCCGCCAGGCCCGGCCGCGGAGAACTTTCTCATGGTTAGTCCACCCTGCTCTTGGATCACGGCTGAGGGAACAGCTGTGCAATAAAAGTAGTGTGGCCTCATAAGTTCATGTTAAATCTCAGCCTTTTATTCCCCCTCTCGCCCTAATCTCTGTCTCCTCCATGAGTTTCCACTCCCGTCCATTGTGTCCTTTGGCGAGGTGAGCGACCTCGGTGCCGTGGCGCTTGGCGAGGCCGGGGGTGTCAGCTTCTCGCTCGCCGTAGGATTTAATGTCCACAATCTGCATGGAGCATCGAAAAGATGGAGGCTTTTGCTAATTGAGGCCGATGCCAGTGATGTAACGGCAACTACAGTGGCCGCAGAGGGACTATCAGGGCGTCAGATGGGGAAACAGATCGCTGAGCGAGCCTGGCTTTGTGGCCCGCACTCTCTACCCTGTGCTGGCTTAGGTGTCAGGAGGACATGGAGGTGGTTAGTAGGATTTCTGCTAACGTCCATGGGAGTGTGAGAAAGAGAGACGGGAGGAAGGGAGAAAGGAGATACCGGGCCATGGGGTCATGAAGGGCAGACCAACATTGTCGTTTCTTGCTCGGTGGTATTGGTAGACGTGCCGCCGGATTATTTCGCTTTCAAATTGACCTGCTGATGATGCAGTGGGAAACTTTTTTTCTGGCCTTTCAAGCTCTTATTGTTTTACACCCAGCTAATCCTGCATCTTTATGACACAAGATAGCCTTACCTTCAGAAACCTTCAAATAAGGCATTGTCTTACATATTTTGGATACACTGTATACATGCTCATGTAACACATGTGGTATGTCTTTTGATCCATAGTGTTTCATAAGGTTTGAAAAAGGGTAAAGGGGCATTTAGCAGACGCTTTTGTCCAAAGCTACTTACAATCAGTACATTTGTGGGGTTCGACATGTGGACGGTTGGAGGTAGGGCATCAAACCGCCGACCCTACAGTTAGTGGACGACCCGCTCTGTCCACCCGCTCTACCCACTGAGCAACTGCTGCCCCAAAAGATGCCTGTATCCTTTTAACTCTATGCGCGGCATAAGTTAAAAGCACGGTGACAACCTCTACCTCGTCTGCGTCCGTGGCGCTCAGCTGCAGGATCCTGAAGCCGTCTCCGATGTTCTCCTCCACGGTCAGGTCCAGAACATCGTTGGGGAAAATGGGAGGATTGTCGTTGACATCCTGCAGAGTGATCTCCACCTGCAGGAGAACAGCAAATACAAACATGAAGTACAATACTTCATGTTCATCATCATCATGTCCGTTTTGTCTTTGTGCTGACTCAAATTACAATTATTTTCTCTGAATGACTTGGATTAGAAACTTGGATTGTTGTAAAGGGTAAAGGGGCATTTAGCAGATGCTTTTGTTCAAAACGACTTACAATCAGTACATTTGTGGGGTTTGATATGTGGCTAGTTGGAGGAGAGGGATCAAGAAAATTGAACCGCCGACCCTACGGATAGTGGATGACCCGCTCTGTCCACCCGCTCTACCCACTGAGCTACTGCCACCCCATTGTTGTTCATGTTGTTCATGTTCCACACCATGAGTGGGTGTGGAACTACGAGACATTCCCTGTCCCTTTGTTCACACCGCTCAGCGGAGTCACATTCATTCAGTCCATTTGGTTTTATTAGCCGCACACAAGTTTACAACAACTGTTCTCTTCAAGCACCACAGCAAACTGGATAGATGGTCAACCATGTAGATAAGCATCTAGGAGCACATTGCTTCACTGCTGAAGACTAACTGTGGCTAGATACCACCAGATACCACCAGATACCTCCAGATACCCCATGAGATGTTGTTTCACTTGGCCGAAGCCCACAGAGGTGAGCAACAGGAGAGACATGATGAACTGATGCTAATGTCAGGGCCAGTGAGAGTGAAGCGGTCCCTTTACCGGTGTCAAGTGTTCTGAAGTCTAGCCCACATGATATTGCATTACCACTCATATTCCAACCCCACCTCCTCCGCCCTCCTACTGGCAGCATCTGTGGAACGCTCACGAGAGAATCACAAGAGTTTCACCTCATCAGCCTTTCGATTCCATAAATACGGAAAAGTTGTGTTCCGGATTTCCCAGAATCGAAAGTCCATGAAAGTCAGAGGTGATTACGATGTGCCTGGTCTGACCCAGTTGAGGGAGTCGCCCTGCCGCTCCAGGCTTCAAAAGGAAGCGGGCGAAAGAACAGCTGCCCCAGCACCGCAAGGGCCGATCCACGTGCACAAAAGAGGGTTGGTGCTTTTTGAACGGATGTTGGTCTCTCTTTAAAGCCCTGGCGGGGTAGACAATGGGTCCCGGGCCATGGGACCACCAGGGACGTGGGGACCAGGCAGGGTGTCGCGGTGGGGTGGAGGGTGGTGGTGGATACAGCAGGCCATTCATACCATGAAGGATGGGGACCATGGGGGTGGGGGAGGGTAGTGGTGGGACAGACCTCACATGTCCCAGCAAATCCACTTTGCAGGATCTCCTCCATTTTAAACTGGTTTTCCTTTCAGGAGCTAAGTTCATTAAAGACAGGCCAGTAGGACATGTCTGCTGGGTGGAGAATGGGCCCGGCAGATCGCTGAATGAATGAAGTCGGCCCCTAAGCAGATAATTGGAGGTTGGAAGCGGGGTTTGTGCTAATGTGCTCGTTCTCATGCGTCGGCACGAACAACATCAGCATCAGCTTGGTCTAATTGTATGATTGAAACATTCTCCGCTGATCATCTGGTCTGACCTACATTCATAGAGCCGGCTCCCCGGAGGGCCAGAGGAGGATGGTGTGTACCCCGCCGGCGCTCAGACGAAGCCGGCCGGCCGTGGCGGTCCAGCGGCTGGCCGGCTTACGCCGCCGCCATGTCCGGGGAGGCGGCGGCGGCTGCGGTGGAGTTTTGCGTAAACAGGCGGAGATGGCAGCAGCCCGGAGACACACAGCACAGTCAACAAACAATGAATATTTATTTCCAACCCCGCGTCCCCTTGATGTGTAAATAATGCAAGGCCCACTTCTGAAGAGAAGTGAACTCAGAACTAATTAGGGCAGAAGTGCAGTTTTTAGAAATAATTACGCCATTTCCCATGATCCCGCGGGACAGGCGCGATATCAAAGAGCCGAGTGAAATATTCATGGCAGGAAGAGGAAGTGAGGTGGGAGGAAGCTCCCTGTGTTCAGTCGCCTGGCTTCCCGGGCGCCAGCGCGGGGGCCAGGAGGCCTCTGGTAGGCAGGTGAAACACATTAGTTTACACAGTAAAAGATAGGATTTCAATTCACTACTGTTTCAGGTTGCAGCTGCTGCCGGCTGTGGTGCCTGGACTCTATTATTTATAGGTCGGTATGAATGATTCACGCGTCAAACCGTTCCCGAGCTTCGTCGGCGATGATACCTTTAAGCGGCGCAAATAACTTGAGTGTAAGATTGACAGGGGGATGAATACGGAGCTATGATGAATTCATCCGGTCGGGGGGAATTCTCAGGGGAACCTGCTTGGAAGCAGAGGACGGACCGCTGCTGACTGTCGTGGAATCTGGTCCCCACGCCACTCCAAACATTTAATCTGAAACCATCGAGTCAGTCTGTCCAATCCAATTAGCTGCTGGAATGACTTCCCCCCCCCGCCCCTCCACCCCCCCCCCCCAGCCCATGCCCCCAGTCACACACCCACACCCCACAC
>JAOPUH010000002.1:6042005-6055152 GCA_027123175.1 Urophycis cirrata
CTCTCTCTCTCTCTCTCTCTCTCTCTCTCTCTCTCTCTCTCTCTCTCTCTCTCTCTCTCTCTCTCCCTTTCTCCCTCCCCACCTTGACCCCAGACCAACTACCAGGAGAGACCAGCATTGTTCTGCATTTTTTCCTTCAGATGGTGTCACATCAAAACACACACACACACACACACACACACACACACACACACACACACACACACACACACAGCAAAGGAACACGGAGCTGGCATTGAGAACAATAGTAGCAATTAGAAGACAATTAAACACTCTCCCTGTGCCCACTGAGCTACAAATGATGCTCAGTTTTTTTTAAATGTTCAGCAATTGAGCAATTGAGCAGTTAGAATGTCTTCGAGATGACCTCCACACACCCCAGGACAGAGACAAAACTGCTTTCAAACAAAGCGACACAACGGGACAGAGTATCTCCTTCTGGTTATATGTTATATGGTTATATGTTATATGGTTATATGTTATGTTATGGTAGACTACATGGTGGATGCATGGCTATGATGGACCAACAATACCTAATGATATAATGATAATAATGATATAATGTTTCCTTTCGCCAAAAGGTTTTGGTTGGATCCCCAGTGTCTGTAATCTAACCTTGAGCAAGGCATCCTTGTGCAGGATGCCCCATCTGCTCTTTGGAATGTACCTGGAGATGCTACAAGTCTGCTGAATAACTAAACTGTATCATCTATCATGCAGCTCCTTACCCACAATGCCTTGCAGCGCCTTCGCAAATCCATACACACACCCTGACAGCTTCATCCAATCATGTTGCACCGCTACTACGGCCCTCTGAAGGGGCTCCTGTCTGATTGCAGAGGGTCCGAGGAGTGTTAGAAACACACTCCTAAATCTGTCAGCCACTGACGGCACAGACAGAAAGCAAAACACGGCCCCCCACACCACAGCCAGGGGGCAACACTTCATCTGTGAGGCTCAACAAAGACGGGCTGGTTCCAACACACAGGAGGACCCTCCTCCCCCTCACTCCCCTCTCTCTCCCCCCTCAGGTTTCTACACTCAAACATAAATACAATGAATTCAAGTCTCTCTCTTCTCTCCCCCCTCTCCCTGCTCCCCGGGCGGGCAGGCTCCAGGCGGACAAGGAGCCACCATGGAGGAGCTCTTCATGTTGCTCCACAGAGTTTAAGACAACAGAAGAGGAGGTGAGGCAGGAGTTGAGAGGGAGAGAGAGGAGCAGGGGGAGCATGAGGAAGAGGTGAGAGAGGAGGAGGAGGATAGAGAGAGGAGGAGAAGTAAAGATGGAGTTGGCCGGCATGCCGCCCCATGTGTACGGTCAGCTGCGGCTTGGCTGCCGTGCCGATGACCTCTGACCTGCTCTGAAGGTCGACTTATCTGACTGCAAGTCACACTGCAGAAAGCATTTCTCTCTCTCCTACATGTGACTCTCTACATGGAAAACTCTCTTGCTCTCTCTCTCCTATATGTGATGGTCTCTCTACCTTGGTTAAAATGTTCAATAAACATCCAGTAGTCAACTGCATACATTCAAAGGACAACGCACAGCTCTTGGAAAACTTTCTGACCACACACAACAGTATCCAAGTGGGCAATGCTATATGTAGGGCCCTGCCACTGCATCACTCCAGCTCCATATAGTCCCCTCAGGGAGTGGGACCTACAGAGACACCAGACTGACCCCTGGCCCTGAGGGACCCAGGGAGACCAGCTGGACTTCTGCCCTGAGGGACCCAGGGAGACCAGCCTGACCCCTGGCCCTGAGGGACCCAGAGAGATCAGCGTCTCCTGGACTCGTCTGCCCAGGGTTCAGGCCCACTATTAAACACAGTCTGAGCATGAGGTCTACGATCAGGGCTCTGATGTTCTCATAGAAGAGCAGCCTCCAGAAGAGCAGATCAGCATTTCCCCTGAAGAACATCTGATACCGTCGCTTGGCTGGACGTACCTCAAACTTAAATCGGTGAACAAGATTGTGCCAAGTAATCAATGATTGCAATAATGTTTGAATTGTTCTCTGAATAAGTGCTGTTCATACTGGATTACAGTCTCAAGAGTTTCTGTGGCTGAGATGCCATGGGTAACCAGTGTCAAAGGCACTCTGCTACTCTCAGACTTTGAAATCATTAAACTGATTTAGTTTTTTCCTCTTAACATATCTTTCAATATTTTCTCGTCACTCACATCCAGGGACCTGCCGGAGCACATCTCTGCTCGGAAAACAAGTCAATACGCAACAACTGGAAATCACAAACACAAAATTACACCAAAGCATCGTCTGGCCTGTGAAAGCGTGGCCCGCTTCAGTCCTGCGTTGAATTTTCCAAAAACCCTGAAACCAAATCCCATGTTGTTTCATTTAAGGGGTGGCCTTAGTCTTAGCCACCAAACCAAGCGCTAGCATTCCAATACTTAAACCTGACAGAAGTTACCACCCCCCCCCCCTCAGGGAGCATGCTAGCCAAGTCTCAGATGAGGAGCATCCCATAATACTCTTTCAATGGACGGCTTAGGTTTCACTCTGGGAGATCCTTTCTTCACTCTCCCTTGCCCTCCACATCTTTCAGGGGGTCTTAAGAGGTCAGCTGATTTTAATGGTCACTTATTGCATGTGGAGCCGCAGCCCAAACTCAGCGCTAGACCACCCTGTCGTTACAGCGGCCCCCAGGCTGAAAGGCTTGATGAGACACCAGCCAGAGATGATGCATTGCAGCATCAGACCATATCAATAACGTTCCACACTGAAGAAAGATCCATGGGTCTCAACCCCGCCTCACTGGCCCACTGTAGTACAGGGCTTTGAGATGTAGAGACCTCTCCAGTCACTGAGAAGACTGGTCCACATTATAAATGCAATGGGCACAGTTTATGTCCTATCTGAAATAACTGCCTGAGTGGACGGTACATAATAAGAACAAAGTTGCATGTCGTACCGGCCACTAGTGTTTTGGAGGCAAAAAACAATGGCGTTCAAATGCCAAAGAACAAGACCTTGTCTCTGTTTTCTGCTACAGTTTCTGCTACAGAGAAACCCACACAGCAGAAGAATGGCCATTAACAGCCCGGTGGCTGTTAACAGGTAGGTGGATCTGTTTAAACTCTCACACCACAGGAGCTCAGGCTCCCAGGTCAGGAGCCATGTTGTGAGAGAAACAGCTTCAATACAAGCGCTGCACCAAACAACAACAAACAACATTCAGCCGAGAGCTACGCGGGGGGCACACACTCACCTCGGCACGCTGCGTCCTGGGCTGGCTGGCGTCTGTTTCGATGGCGTACACGTCAAGCAGGTAGAGGTCCGAGCCCTGCTCCCGGTCCAGCTCAGCGGCCGTCTGGACCACGCCGGTGTGGCGGTCGATGGTGAACAGCCGACCCGCCGCCTTGCCGTGGCTGCGGACTGCCACGATGAAGAACTCCACTTTGGTTCCAGAACCGCGGGGGCTGGAGGCGTCCAGCGAGATGACGTTGGTGCCGGGCGGCTGGCCCTCCTTCAGGATGGTGATGTACTTGGGCTGGGAGAACACTGGGCCGTCCCCGCCCTGGAGGATGATGGTCAGCTCGGTCCGAGATGTCTTGCGTTCGGCGCCGTGGTCCGTGGCCGACACAGTGAGCGTGTACACCAGCCTGGACGGCACCAGCTGGGAGGCCAGCCGGATGTCCCCGCTGTAGCGGTCCATGATGAAGGTGTCGGCGTCCCCCCTCACTAGGTCATACTCCACCTCCCCGTTCGACCCTTCGTCGGGGTCAAAGGCCACCACCGTGGTCAGGATCGACCCGATGACGATGTTGGGCTCGGCCACTAGGGCGTTCTGTGACACGAAGGCGGGGACGTTGTCGTTCAGGTCCGTCACCCATATGGTGACATTCTTCAGGGCGAACCGACGGAACTCCATGGGCACGGCCTGGTCCGTGGCCTTGATGGTGAGCTCAAACAGGTTGGAGAACTCCCTGTCTATGTCTCTGTTTGTGTATATGAGCCCGGTGCTAGGGTCGATGCTGAAGTGCCCCCCACGGGGTGTCTGCTGGACGATGGAGTACTCCAGCTGTCCGTTGATGTCTGCATCCGTGTCATGAGCGCTGATGGTCATGACCGAGGCGGAGATGGGGAGATTCTCAGTGATGGATTTGAATATGTCCCCCGGGGTGAATATGGGGGGGTTATCGTTGAAGTCTCTAACGTGAATGATCACGGGGATGGAGGAGGAGCGGGCCGGCCTGCCATTATCTCTGGCCGTGATGTTGAGCTTGTAGAACGACTGAGTTTCAAAGTCCAGCTTCTTCATTAAGAATATGCTGCCAGTGTTGGGGCTGATGCTGAATGTGCCGTGGTTGTTTGTGGCTGTGATGCTGTACGAGATGTCTGCGTTCGGACCTGAGTCGGCATCGGTGGCGGTCACAGAGGCCACCAGCTCTCCTATCCTCATGTTCTCCAGAACATCCACAGACAGGGAGGACTTGGGGAAGGAGGGGGAGTTGTCGTTCTCATCCAGAATGCTCACACTGAGCATACAGGAGGAAGATAAAGGCACAGCCCCTCCGTCAACGGACAGTATTTTCAGGGAGTAGAGGGAAGTGGATTCATAGTCCAGCGTTCCAACCAAAGTAATCTGACCGGAGCTGCCGTCAATCACAAACTGGCCCTCCTCGTTTCCCTCGGCGATGTGGTACCCCACAAGTCCATTTCTGTTCTCATCCACATCGGAGGCCGAGACCCGGAGCACTTGGGTCATGTTCTGGGCTGACTCCGAGATGGAGGCCTGGTAAATGTCTTTGGTGAACTTTGGCGAGTTGTCGTTGATATCTTGAATGTAAACTTGCACTTTTGCCTGGTCCCTGAGGGGCTTGGGGAGCCCCTGGTCTGATGAAATGACCGTGAAGCTGAACCCAGCGGCGCCTCTCTGTCTCATGAGAGACTCGCGGTCCAACTGCAGAGTGCTTGTCAACTCCCCAGTGATGGCGTTCAACTCAAAGTTGGGTTGTGGCAGCTCAAATGTATATCTGATCTCACTGTTTGGGCCAAAGTCTTTATCTTGGGCGAAAACGCACCCAACCAGCGAGCCTCTGGTCTGCTCTTCCTCAAAGTGGAACACATAATTGGTACTGTTGAAGAGTGGTCGGTTGTCATTCACGTCGTCCAGGATGACGGTGACGTTGACACTAGCACTTAGAGGTTCGACAGCGCGGTCTTTCGCCACCAGAACCAAGTTATATCTGTCGCGGAGCTCTCTGTCTAGCTCTGCTTTGATGTACAGCTGGCCGTCGGGGAAAATACCAAACATGTCACCTGTGTTGCCTTCCACAATGTCATACACGATTTCACCGTTCAGCCCAGAGTCTTTGTCTGTAGCCTCCACCTTGAAGAAGCGGCTGTTGACGGGCTCGGACTCCAGGATGAGGACCTCATAAGACAGCTGCTCAAAGGTCGGGGAGTTGTCATTGACGTCGTACACGCTGATGGTGAGGATGAGTTTGGAGGTATGCTGGGGGACACCCATGTCGAAGGCCATCACCTCCACCTGGTAGGAGCTGGTGGTGACCTCCAACGGGCCCGTCAGGGAGATCAGGCCGTGCTTCTCGTGGATGTGAAACAGGCCCTTGGGGTTCTGCTTCAGGCTGTAGACCACCAGGCCGTTGGTGCCCTCATCCGGGTCGGATGCCTGGGCCTGGAAAATGGCGTGTCCCGTGCTCCAGTTTTCCACAGCGCTGACGTGCTCCATAGCGTGCAGGAAGTGGGGGGCGTTGTCATTCAGGTCCTTCACAGTGACATTGATGAGGGCCTCTCCGGTGACCTCCCCGCTCCGGGCCACCACTTTGAGCTGGTAGAACCCCTGCTCTTCTCGGTCTATCTGGCTGGCTGCAGTTATCTGACCCCTGCCATTGATGGCGAAGACCCCCCGCTGGTCTCCTGAGGTGATCAGGTAGGTGATGTTGGTGTTGAGGTCCACGGTGGTGGCGGACACCGTGCCTATGACCGCTCCGATGCCCACATTTTCAAACATGACAAAGCTGTAGCCCTTCTGGCTGAAGGTGGGGGGGTTATCATGAGTGTCTATCACCGTCACGGTCACAATAGCCTGGGTGTGGGATCTCAACCCCCCTCCGTCTACAGCCGTCACCTGCAGCTGGTAGGCTGTCTTCTCCTCTCTGTCTAGAGGCACCAGAGTGGTAACTTTGCCCGTGTTGCTATTAATGTGGAATTTGGACGTGTCCCCGGCCGTAATGATATACTTTACAGTGCCGTTCCGACCTAAATCGGGGTCTGTGGCTAGAGCGGTGGTGACATAGGAGCCCGAGGGCTCGTTCTCCTTCACGTTGGCAAAGTATTGAACAGGGTAGAACACGGGCCTGTTGTCATTTATGTCCTTCAGCGTGATGTTGACCCTGCCGACCGAGTGGAGAGGGGGACTGCCGCCGTCTGCTGCACGGATGTGGAGGAGAAAGGAGCCCTGGTCCTCCCTGTCCAGCTCCACCGCTGTGCTCAGCCTCCCCGTCGCAGCCTCCAGGCGGAACAGCTCCTGCACAGCCATGGATGTCTCCGCATCGAACGTGAAGCGCACGCTGCCGTTGGCACCGAGGTCGTCGTCGGAGGCAGACAGAAGCAGCAACTCGCTGCCCGCGGGGGCGTGCTCCACCACGGACACGTGGTATGACCTCTGGGCGAAGGTGGGCACCTGGTCGTTGACGTCGGTGATGTTCACCACTAGCTTGGTGTAGGAGATCTTGGGCTGCAGCCCCTGGTCTTTGGCGCTGATGTTGAGCACAATTTCGGATGCTACCTCCCTGTCTAGGGGCGAAGCGCTGGTCACCAGGCCACTGTTCTCACTGATGGAGAACCAGCCCAGGGCGTTCCCGGACACCAGTGAGTAGCGCAGGTTGGCGTTCTGCCCGGAGTCGCCATCTGTGGCGGAGACCCCTTTAATGTAGCTCCCTGTGGGGGTGTCCTCGCTGATGTCCACCCGGTACAGTGCTTTCTGGAATATGGGCGGGTGGTCATTGATGTCATTTACAAATATAACCAGGCTGGCGAAGGAGGAGCGGGCCATGGGATGACCATTGTCTGACACGGACACCGTGAGGTTATAGGATGAGATGCGCTCTCGGTCCAAAATGCTTGCCACTTTTATCAGGCTCAGGTTAGGGACCAGAGACGTGTGGACCTCAAAGTGCCTCTGCTCATTGCCCCCCAGGATGGAAACGGAGATGTTCCCGTTGGCCATGGGCGAGTCGGAGTCTGACACGGTGAGCAATGCCACCACAGTGCCAATCTGGGCGTTCTCATCCACAGACGCAAACTTAGAAGTGGTGGGAAAGTACCTAAACTTCACCACCGGGTCGTTGTCATTCACATCCTGGAGTTTGACCGTGGCCTCAGTCCTCCCCGACAGGGAGGGCACCCCGTGATCCGCAGCGTGCACAGTCAGAGAATATTCTCTTTTGCTCTCAAAGTCCAGCGGCTCTTTGATGATAATAGTACCAACTTTGGGGTCGATCTGAAAAGGCGTACCTTCGTCTAGGAAGTATCTCACATCAGCATTGACTCCCTCATCCTGGTCTGAAGCTGTGATCTGCAGAACACTGGAGCCCACGGCCGCATCCTCAAACACGCTGGTCTGATACTGCTCGTGGTTAAACATGGGAGGGTTGTCATTTATATCCTGGATGGTCACGTTCACCTGGAGATAACCCAGCCGTTTAGGGTCTCCCTTGTCCTCGACCTCGATCAGAAGCTGGTAGATGGGGGTCACTTCTCTGTCCAGGCCTCCGGATGAGACGAGGTGTAAGAAGGCCCCTTCGCCACTAGGGTTGACTGTCACATCCAGACGGAACCTCCTCTGCTCGTTGCCATTCACTATCCGGTATGTAGTGTGATCCACTCCGTTGCTGCCGATGTCCGAGTCCGTGGCTGTGTCCAGGATGACCTGCCGGCCGCTGCTCGCATCCTCCTTGAACGAGACGACAATAGACTCGTCGGGGAACACGGGCGAGTTGTCGTTGATATCCAAAACCACGATCCGAACCTCCGTGGGGTAGGTGGGCTGGCTGGAGAGGACCACGACGTTGATGACATCGCTTTGTAAAACTTCCCTGTCAATCACCGCGGAGGTGTAAATGACTCCGGTGGAACCGTTGATTGCAAACAGCTTGTGGTTTTCACTGAAGCGGTACGTGAAGCTCGGCCGGGTCTCTATCGTCCCCACGTAGGTTCCGATCGGCTGCTCCTCATGGACGCGGAACTCCTGGCGAACTTGGCTGGAGGCGGAATATTGTGATAGAGTCCATAAGAGCAATAAAACTCCGTGAAACCGACCTAAAGCCCGACCTATGAGCGCCATGGTTGATAAACCAGTCCACCTTTCTTCTTAGACAAAGTCCATGCCTATAATGCATCCAATCTGTGGACCCTGGACGACCACTAGCGCATTGTATGAACCCGGGTCTCCCAGTAGTGTGCGTGTTATCCCCTGTGTATTAATACCGCAAAGTATTCCAGACGTCTCGCTGTAATCCTCCGGTGTTCAGAAAGGCACACAGACCGCTGAATGAAGCAGACACTTAGTTCGCTCCCAGTGCGCTTCTCACAGAAGTTCCTCACCTTGTGAATAGTAACTCCTCTCCCTCAAAAAGCATCTTCTGATTCTCGCAGTCTAACCGCACATTAGTCTACAAAACAAGAAAGAAAAAATCCAATGGAGTTACAGATAGGGGAGCGCGTTGCAAGTCGCATCCAAAGTGTGTCCAAAGTTATCCTGGTTCCACTCTGCTGGGCGCTCCGCTGAGCGCAGCGTCCCGGGATGTAGCGGTACGGGGCTGCTCGCATGTTGTACTCAGTCCCAGCAAGTTAGAACAAAGCTGGAGTTAGTCAACTCCCTCCTATCCGCATTGTGATTGGATGATGGCAGGCTCCAGCCCGCCTCTTCTCCTCCTCCCCCCCTCCGTCTCCCCCTCCGTCTCCCCCTCCGCTCCTGTACCGCGGAGAGAGAGCGAGGGGACAGGGAGAGGGGTAGATCTGTCCCCCCCCCGTTTCCTGTCCCCTACTGCTGGCTGTCACTCAACCACCTGGTACAGGTAGGTTTATAACAACCTCAAGTTTAGCTTTTTATCAACGACCTTAAAAACAACCTGAATGTGTGTGGAGGTCCTGACAGATGGAGGTCAGGTACCAACCGCTGGCTCAGCATGGGCTTGTCCCTAAACAGATGCACCATACAAACGAGGTACTAGTTGACGGTGACTGGATTATTAAATGAATTGATGACAGCAAATGATGACATACTTCTAACCTTGGCCTGGGTCTCGTCTACCTACAAGAGTCGTTCGTTTGGCTTTCTTTATTGGCGTCAATGTTATATGGCTGGATCAAAATGTGTTGCTTAATAAAGTAATCGTGAATACCCGTAAAATCTGATTGTGTATTAATTCCCCAATGCAAATAAGAATAGTTGGACCCTTTTCTGCAAATAATACAGGTGAGCAGCCCCACCTAGCGGTGGGATGTTACAGTACATGGCCGTCCAATTCTATAAATGGGCTTTATGGTAATCACTTTACCGTTATGAACGCTAATCCATTGAATTATCCATCCATCCATTTTCTGTACCCTTATCCTCTAGAGGGTCGCCGGGGGGCTGGAGCCAATCCCAGCTACAACGGGCGAGAGGCGGGGTACACCCTGGACAGGTCGCCAACCAATCACAGGGCTAACATATAGAGACGAACAACCATTCACACTTACATACACCCATTGAATTATATATTTATTTATTTCGAAGGAAAGCAAGAAAGGAAGAAGAAAGAAAGAAAGAAGGATGAATCCAAATAGAAAGGAGCGAGAGACAGAAACAAACAGGATGTAAACCTCTGATAATCTAATGATGTATTTGGGTGCGCAGACATGTTGGAGATTAGAGTTAAACTGATTATTCTGCAGAGTGGGCCGAGCGGGCGGAGTCTGTGTGGGCCGACATCAGAGTGAATGATTAACCTGTGAGACAGTCAGCCCCCTGCAGACTGCCACCCAGGAGTGTGATGGCTGATCACTGGTCATGTTTCTGTTCAGATCCCAGGATGTCTGATTTACTCAGCAGTACGGTGTGGCCTTTGGGAGACACTCAACCAAAACACAACTCAAGACTTTTGGACCTCTGTGGCCACAGCTGAAAAGTAACCAACACAACATTATTATGTTTATTATTATATTCTGAATCGATGATTGTGATTCTATTAGAAACCCTTAATCCACCACACAGCCTCAGGGACATTATTTAGACTTGATTAGATGTAACTTTATTGTCGATGCAAAGCCAAGTCCAAAACAAAACCACCGCAGGAAGCATGAAGATAACAGAGTAGCTCTGAGGCAGGAATGTATTTACATTAGAAACAGACGAATGCAAGTATGAATGAGTAACACAGTGAATGTATAATCTGATACCTCAGATGGGCACATGTGCAGTGGTAAAGGCTGCATGTAAAGGTCAGTGTGAAGAGTGAACTGGAGTGCACAACAGCTGTCATGACATCTGTGTCAGATGGGATTTGATCTCACAAGAACTTGTGGGTTTTGAGCTCAGAACGCAGGGTCTCTGGTTCACCTGAAGGTCAGTCAGGACCAGAAAAACATTGATTCTGAGAAATAAGCTATTAAACCTTCATGTCTTGAACTAAAAAAGAGCAGACTATTTGAAGGTGTGGTGTCTGCAGGAAGGCACCATCATGTTGGATGAGGCCTTCACTTCCCCTGGACATGGTCATAGTATGGTAAAAACAGGTGAGGTCAAATGTAAGGCTGAAGACTCCAGCATGGAGACAGGGTTCTGGCCCAGGCCTTGGATGTAAAACCATGCTCGTATTTTAGTCCAGTGTTATTGCTGCGGCCAGCAAGGCCTTGAAATGATCCCTTCATGAACTGGAATCAATCATAAATTTGTCTTCTCTTCATGTCAGGTTCTGAGGAATGCATTTCCTCAGAGTCCAAACATCCAACAGGGATAACTTTACCATCAGTGGACAGGAAATATTGCAGGGTTTCCCAACTGGGGGTCCGTGTACCGTAGGGGGCACAGGTCCAGCAGGGTCCAGGGGGTCCTGAACTGTAGGGGGCAGAGGTCCAGCAGGGTCCAGGGGGTCCTGGACTGTAGGGGGTACGGGTCCAGCAGGGTCCAGGGGGTCCTGGACTGTAGGGGGTACGGGTCCAGCAGGGTCCAGGGGGTCTTCAACTGTAGGGGGTACGGGCCCAGCAGGGTCCAGGGGGTCCTGGACTGTAGGGGGCACGGGTCTAGCAGGGTCCAGGGGGTCCTGGACTGTAGGAGGTACGGGTCCAGCAGGGTCCAGGGGGTCGAGGACTGTAGGAGGTACGGGTCCAGCAGGGTCCAGGGGGTCCTGGACTGTAGGGGGCATGGGTCCAGCAGGGTCCAGGGGGTCCTGGACTGTAGGGGGTACGGGTCCTGCAGGGTCCAGGGGGTCCTGGACTGTAGGGGGCACGGGTCCAGCAGGGTCCAGGGGGCCCTGGACTGTAGGGGGCACGGGTCCAGCAGGGTCCAGGGGGTCCGAGTAACAACTGCTGTGAAAAATAATGACGACTCAATTATTAAAATATTCTGTTTGGTGATTATTACTGAGTAGAACAGTTAAGACCTTTTTAAACACCCCCCAGCTACACCACGGTCTGGTGGGGCAGGGCAGGGCTGTTTAACACGAGGGTCCGGTCTGGCCAGTGGATTGACACCTAAGACCCATTTGGACACATTTAGACCCTAAACGCCGAAGTTGAACTTAAGGAAACGTGAACTACAGGTGGTGAGATGCTAATGTTAGCCTGTCTCCACATCTCCAGGCCGTCAGGCAGGCGGGGGTGAGGCTGACAGCACAACAGGCCTTCTACTACCATTCAGTTGTGGAGGAAGGTCGCGGGAGCGTGCAGTGTTCATCTGACAGAGAGGCTCATTGTGAGCTGAGGAGGAGGAGGAAGGAAGATACTCCTCTCCAATAACCACTGGTACAGCTCTGCTTAATAGATACAAGCAGGGCTGCACACACACACACACACACACACACACACACACACACGCACCAGTGTTTAGCACGTTTACTGCAGCCATGAAGCATTAAAAATCCTTGTGTTCCTCTCACACTGGGTCACAGAGATCCTCCTTGGAGTGCTAGCCTCCTTAATGATGGAAGCTTCTCCCTTCTCCCTCCTCAGGGGCCAGGGGGCCGGGGGTCACTGTCTGGGGTCGCCAGGGTTTGTTACAGCATCTAGTCTCTCTGAGCTTCCCCAGTACAGCTCCCACTGTACTGCTGGTTTTCACACTGTACTGCTGGTCAATGTGAATTTCTCCTAAGGGGGATTAATAAAGGAATATCTTATCTTATCTTATCTTGTGGATTCTATTAACAAACAAAATGAAAACACTTATTTTTTTTATAACTGCTAGCATTCTACATATACACTGGTTTTATTTTATCAGTCTTTCAGTTTCAATAAATACATCTTGTATGAAAACCATTGTTTAAAGTGCGCTACAGTGAAGTGAAACCCGGAAAGTGGAATAGCTATAGCTATCTGTTATCACCGCTAGATGTCAGCGTTGCACAGCTGTTTATTTTCGAGACTGCCGAGCGTATTCATCGCTACGGCAACGTTTTACTGTACCGTTTAATGTCTTGTACTTCGGTGAACAGCAACGATACGAGAGACCATTTCAACTGTCCATGAATTAGCGTGCATTACCTGAACTTCTCCCAGTGGCTCTGTCACTTCATTGTAAACGAAACGGGTACAAAGAAATGTTTGTGACGGCCGAGCAGAACGGGGTTGTTTTGACGTTAAGTAACACAGCAATTAATATAATTTATATTAATAAAATAATGAACCATCTTGTGCCGCCGAACTGTGGAACACTAGGAGACATCTGTATGTAGGCCTATTGAATAGGCCTACATACAGATGTCTCCTAGTGAACGGGCCCGGCTGGCGCTGACTCACACGGTGTTGTGTCAGTTTTACACAGAGCGAGTGTAAAGTCTACACAGAGCGAGTCTGTGTATAGATTGTGCTGGTTGTGCAAACTTCCAAGTTAAGGACTAAATAGATTAGGACGGATTCGCCACTGAAAAAGGATATCGTTTAAGTCAATTCCTGACCGAC
>JAOPUH010000002.1:6174070-6185436 GCA_027123175.1 Urophycis cirrata
AGAGAGAGAGAGAGAGAGAGAGAGAGAGACAGAGAGAGAGAGAGAGAGAGAGAGAGAGAGAGAGAGAGAGAGAGAGGCCATCTAATCCAGTCCCAGTGTGATTGTGTTGACATTTGTTCTAGCTCCTTCATTATGTGACCAGGGCTGTTTTGCGCTGGATTATCCCAAATCTCCCGCTCTGTGCTGTGAGCATGAGTAGACTAACCTCATCAATAATGGATGAAGGAGGGAATCCACCAAACCATAGAGGGGAGAGGGAGGCCGGGGGAGGGACACAGAGGTTCCGCTGTTACAGTCTTCATTCTTTTTTCCCAGCATGCCTCTCTGTTATTGTTACATGTGACAGGAGATCAATGTTTTTGGTTTTGAACAGTCTTAAAAAGTTGTGGGGTGGTGATATTTCTGTAGCTTCCCTCTCTGTTCACACAGAGAAGTGGCCGTTTAAAACACAGCTTATTTGGACTTAGGTGTACGGTGTAATGCATGGGCTATAGGTAGCACAGCATTAGCATAGCATTGGCGTGTCAGACCAAGGGCTAGCCATAGAGTAGCCAAACTGCAGTGCCTTTAGGAGGGCTAGCCGCAGCGTAGCGGTAGTGTGCCTACTGGGGGGCTAGCTGCAGTGTAGCGGTAGCATGCCTACTCGAGAGCTAGCCGCAGCGTACCTACTGGAGGGCTAGCCACAGCGTAGCGGTAGCATGCCTACTGGAGGGCTAGCTGCAGTGTAGCTGTAGCATGCCTACTGGAGGGCTAGCTGCAGCGTAGCGGTAGCATGCCTACTGGAGGGTTAGCTGCAGCGTAGTGGTAGCATGCCTACTGGAGGGCTAGCTGCAGCGTAGCGGTAGCATGCCTACTGGAGGGCTAGCTGCAGTAGGGTGTCCAGGGTCTGGTCCAAGGCCAGCCTCCTCTAGGGTTCCAGGGCTGTCAGGACGGCGTTTAGCTGGCAGGAAACACATCGCTGGGGAGGGAGACTGCTGAGAGATGGCATTACAAGAAGATTTCTGCTGCCAGAGACCCTCTGCTCCCCCCTCTCCCCCCTCCCCTCTCTCTTACATCAGCTCACTCACACATACAGCAGTTCCAGAGTTCCTCTGGAGTCACAACTTAACAACCAGGCTACTGTGGTGTTCTGAAACGCCTCTCAAAGTTGATGTATTTTTGAACGTGTTCATCAGAAATGTTGGTGGTCAGCAGGCTGTAGAAGGTCCATGTTTCTGATGAAGAACAAACATGTGTTGAGTGGTTTGGGACCCAGAAAGATCTCATCCAGATAGTGAGAGGGCTGTGGAGACCTGCAGCAACTCAGAGAACATGTCACACGACTCCAAACTTTCTAAAAGGTTGAGCAGAAGTAGGCATGAGACTGAGCATCAATGAATGAATAAGATGAGGATGAAATGTCAGAGGAACTGAACATTGAGGAACACTGAGAGGGCTTCACCCTGCTGGGGGCTGACAGGTGGACCCTGCGGTGTGGACGCAGGAAGTTGTGACAGCTTGGTGAGTAATAGCTTCCTGATCTTGTCAGATCCCCCCTAGACCCCCGCCTGGCCCCTCCAGACCCAGAGCCATGAACACACCCAGCACCCCTCTGACCCGGGGCCGACCTGCCCGGGGCCTGGCCCGGCTGGGGTCAGCCAAGCCAGTCTGAACACGGCTGGGGCTTTGTCACCACGCAGGGATCGATCCGGAGCACCACACAGAGACCTCCAGGACACACACCCTAACCTGCCCTGACCAGTACACACACCCTAACCCTAAATCTAATTAGTCTAATTAGTCCAATCACACACACAAGGACACACACCCACACACTCCAGGACCCATGAAGGTCATAAATATTCAAGAGATGACATGTTCAGGGGTCCAAAACATTCACACCCATCTCCGTGTGTCACATTGCAGCTCTCTGAGTGGACCAGCCTGGTGGAGGTGCAGTCTGCTGCGCTCCAGGACCAGAGCTGTTTATCCAGCAGTCGGCTGCCTCTGTGTGACCCCATGCCAGCACCCTCAGCCTTTTACAAGCTGACAACTTCCTGCTCTCCCAACAATGGACACCAGAGCTGCAGAACCCGCCATCTGTCATCCTGCTGTCACTCACTGTCAGCACACCTCGTACTGAACACAGGAGAACCCAGTAGACCGCAGGGGAACACAGTCCAGCACATATCAGAGCACAGGAGAACCCAAAAGAACTGAACACAGTAGAACTCAGTAATAAACACAGAAGAACAGAGTAGAACCCAGAACTGAACACAGTAGACCCCAGCAGTAGAACTCAGTAGAACCCAGTGGTAGAACCTAGTAGAACCCAGCAGTAGAACCCAGTAAAAGCAGGGTTTCTTCATTGCTCTCTATGCTCCTAGTGGAGGAAAGAAGCCTTGTCACAAACTAAATAAAATAAAATAATAAAAAGATGAATCCCCACATGGCGCAGTGCTCCTGTCATGATGGAAGGCTTCCAGTTTGTGGTAAAGGTGTTTATGAATAGGGTTATGATAATATATTTTGAAAATAAACCAGAGAGAGACAACAGAGATGTCTGAAACCAGAGCTATTGTTCTCAAAGCTGCAGTGTGCAGTGTTTATGCTAAATAGTTTATTTGGAAGATTTACGGTGACATATCTCAGGGGTTGTAGCCCCTAATTTAACTGGAATCGATAGAAGCTCAGCTGAAATTGTCCGACTAATACAGATGTGTGGAGGGGTGGGGTGGCCGGTGTGGAGGTGCTGGAGAGGGGGCTGTAATCTGCGCTACACCACTGTGGGGTATTAGTGGTAAACCCTCTTTCCTGGAGACCATACAGAACACAAATGGAAATTCCAGCAGAAAATTCTCCAGCTCATTTGATATTCACTGGAAGCCCTCTGCAGATACTGTCCTCTCCTCCAACCACTCCTCTCCTCCTCCTCCTCTCCCCATCACATGGAAAAAGGAGGTGGAAAGAAGATGAGCAGAGTCTATGTGATGGGAGGAGGAGGTGAAGGAGAGTATGTACTCCGAGCCAGTGAACCAGGGAGCCCCAGTGTGATGGTACCTGCCCCTAAGTCCTCTTTAATTCAAAGACTTAATTGAACAGATGAGATGGTTCCTCACCTGACACACACTTCAGGTGTCGTGGTCTGCCTGGACCTACTGGGGTAAAGAGGAGATGGCGTTAGGAGGGGAAAATATCAGCGTTGATGAGGTTAAAAAGGATCCTCACCTGAACGTTCAGATCAACAGGGTGCTGTTGCTCTGACTCTGGATAGACTTGTAGGCCAGGAGCATCTGTCCATTAGTCAGAGGAAGGACATCCCTCAGTGCTGTGAATCAGGACTGTCCATGTCACCCATTCTTTCTCCTCCATTGGACAAGAACCAGTACAACAGCGTCCATACTGGTTCTATTGGTGTTGCTGGTTGAACAGTGTTATTACCCATCACAGTACCTACAGTCCTCAAGGCCCAGCAGGGAGCTGGTAGAGACGCTCACAGACAGCGAGGTGTCTTCTGGAAGACGTTAGAGAGGGTAGTGTCAGAGTATAAGATATCAGTGGGTTTGATTTGTAGCAGGGAGGTTAAGACTCTGCTGCGGCTGAATCCGAGAGGCCTGCTGACTGATTGTTTCAATGTAAATTGGCCGTGAAAGCCTTTCTACTCCTGACCTCCTGGAGGAAATAAATCTTCATAATGTGGTACAGTAGAGAGATGCACTGGAGCCTTCCTCTCTGACACTGGGAAATAAAGAAACACAGTTAGAGACAACTAACAGTACAGACATCTCAGACAAAACTAACAGTACAGACATCTCTGAGGTAACTAACAGTACAGACATCTCTGAGGTAACTAACAGTACAGACATCTCTGAGGTAACTAACAGTACAGACATCTCTGAGGTAACTAACAGTACAGATATCTCTGAGGTAACTGACAGTAGACATCGCTGAGGTAACTGACAGTAGACATCTCTGAGGTAACTGACAGTAGACATCTCCGAGGTAACTGACAGTACAGACATCTCTGAGGGAATTAACAGTACAGACATCTCTGAGGGAATTAACAGTACAGACATCTCTGAGGTAACTGACAGTACAGACATCTCTGAGGTAACTAACAGTACAGACATCTCTGAGGTAACTGACAGTAGACATCGCTGAGGTAACTGACAGTAGACATCTCTGAGGTAACTGACAGTACAGACATCTCAGAGGTAACTGACAGTGCAGACATCTCTGAGGTAACTGACAGTACAGACATCTCTGAGGTAACTGACAGTACAGACATCTCTAAGGTAACTGACAGTAGACATCTCTGAGGTAACTGACAGTACAGACATCTCTGAGGTAACTGACAGTGCAGACATCTCTGAGGTAACTGACAGTACAGACATCTCTAAGGTAACTGACAGTACAGACATCTCTGAGATAACTAAAAGTACAGACATCTCAGAGGTAACTGACAGTACAGACATCTCTGATGTAACTGACAATAGATCTCTCTGTGGTAACTGACAGTACAGACATCTCTGAGGTAACTGACAGTACAGACATCTCTAAGGTAACTGACAGTACAGACATCTCAGACAAAACTAACAGTACAGACATCTCAGAGGTAACTGACAGTACAGACATCTCTGATGTAACTGACAATATATCTCTCTGCGGTAACTGACAGTACAGACATCTCTGAGGTAACTGACAGTAGACATCTCTGAGGTAACTGACAGTACAGACATCTCTGAGGTAACTGACAGTAGACATCTCTAAGGTAACTGACAGTACAGACATCTCTGAGGTAACTGACAGTAGACATCTCTGAGGTAACTGACAGTAGACATCTCTAAGGTAACTGACAGTACAGACATCTCTGAGGTAACTAACAGTACAGACATCTCAGAGGTAACTGATAGTAGACATCTCTCAGAGATCACTAACAGTACATGTGTGAGAGGTAGCTAATAGGTTAGTTATCTTCTGTTGAAGAGATGTTACATCCTGCTAAATAAAGACACGTAGGCTGTGAGCTTAAAGAGATAAAATAACAAACATGACCTTGTAGGCAGTCAGACCAGCATGACATCACATGTGTTGACATCTCCAGCTGTCTTCAACTGAGAAGTCTGCAGCCACAGAAACCTCCTCCTTTCCTACTCTGCAGCTCTCGCTGTCTCTCTCTCTCTCTTTCTCTCTCTCTCTCTCTCTCTCTCTCTCTCTCTATCTCCCCATCTCTCTCTCTGTCTCTCTCTCTTTCTCTGTCTTTGTTTCTCTCTCTCTCTCCCTCTCTCTCTCTTTGTCTCTCTCTCTCTCTTTCTCTCTCTCTCTGTGTGTCTCTCTCTCTCTCTCTTTTTGTCTCTCTCTTTGTCTCTTTGTCTCACTCTCTCCCTGTCTCTCTCTCTCTCGCTATCTCCCCGTCTCTCTCTCTCTGTCTCTCTCTCTTTCTCTCTCTCTCTCTCTCTCTCTCTCTCTCTCTCTCTCTCTCTCTCTCTCTCTCTCCATGAGGAGAGTGAACGTCACCGTGAACATGAGGTCATTACCCAGAGTGCCCTCTGGCTGGGCTAGCACAGGAGCTAGCACAGCAGCTAGCACAGGAGCTAGCCTGCAGCACACAGCAGCTCAGAGCTACTCGCAGCGCAGCGGCCTCGCTTGTGGCTATCACTGTCTGCTGGTCGTCTTGCTTGGAGAGAAACGCTGAACCAGAGACACCAGAGAGACAGGACTGTCTGGCTGTCACCTGGTTGGCTGAACCCTCAGTTCTGACCCGTTCTAACCTGTTATAAAGTCTAATATAGTCATTCAATTAGAATCAGTGTCTCTTTATACAGTTTAATTTAATGTTCTTAAACTGATGTGGTTTTCCTGACCCACATTTGAACTTTGACCCCTATATTATCTGCTCAGTTAATAGCTATTATCCATAACTGCTATTCGGCCTATAGGAGTTATATAACATGATCTGAACCAGTTTAGCCTGACAGCATCAGGTTGACCTCTGACCTCCTGCTCCTCAAAGTAAGAGCTACTGTGGAGTGTAACATTTCATATAAATGCGTAATTAAAACGTGTCCATGATGCTGACTAAACAGCACAGCGTGAGTAGCCACTCTGATGCTACTCAATGAACTATGCTACATGCTACTCAGTGAGCTATACTACATGCTACTCAATGAGCTATGCTACATGCTACTCAGTGAGCTATACTACATGCTACTCAATGAGCTACGCTACATGCTGCTCTGTGAGCTATGCTACATGCTACTCAATGAGCTACGCTACATGCTACTCAGTGAGCTATGCTACATGCTACTCAATGAGCTACGCTCCATGCTACTCAGTGAGCTATGCTACATGCTACTCAATGAGCTACGCTACACGCTACTCAGTGAGCTACGTGACGCTCTCCGCAACGAGCTAGGCTACACGCTACTCAGTGAGCTATGCTACATGCTACTCAATGAGCTACGCTACACGCTACTCAGTGAGCTACATGACGCTCTCCTCAACGAGCTAGGCTACACGCTACTCAGTCAGCTATGCTACATGCTACTCAACGAGCTAGGCTAAATGCTACTCATTGAGCTACGCTACGCGCTACTCAGTGACCTATGCTACGTGCTACTCAGTGACCTATGCTACGTGCTACTCAGTGACCTATGCTACGTGCTACTCAGTGACCTACGCTACACGCTACTCAACGAGCTATGCTACACACTACTCAGTGAGCTATGCTACACACCAGTCAATGCTGCATGCTACGCTGCGCGCTATGCTGCGAGCTACGTGGCTCAGGAGTGTCCTGCTTCCACAGGTGGAGGCTGGTCTGAGGAATGGATTTCATTATCAGAATAGAGCAGATATTGTTAGGTAAATGAATGAGGCCTTGATGACACAATTACACACTCCAATTTTAGACCAGGTGGGAGGTAGATGGCGGGCGCTCCACGCCAGCGCTAATACTGTTTCCAATAACGCTAACGGCTAATGATATAGGATTAAACAGCAGCACTTCCCGCCAGCTAAATATATTAGCTGGAGGAATTTAACTAATTTAAACATAGAAACCAAAGGAATAATAGCCCAAGATGGAGGACTAATTAACAACAGAAGAGAAGACAGAGAGAACATCGAATGAAATCACGCCTGTGGCATCTTATGCATGACATCACAAACATGAGCTCACAGTGCGACCTCTGCACCACCAGGCATGACATCATACAGGACGCCATGACATCATACGCATGACATCATACAGGACGCCATGACATCATACAGGACACCTTGACATCATACAAGACGCCATGACATCAAGCGCATGACATCGTACAGGACGCCATGACATCACACAGGACGCCATGACATCATACGCATGACATCATACAGGACGCCATGACATCATACGCATGACATCATACTTGACGTCCTGACATGGTGACCATGACACTGACTACAGACATTGTTCACAGCCCAATGGTCCAGGGGAACGTCAGCCTGTGAACCTCCAGCAGCCTGAGCCTTGCTAAACATAGCGGGTGTGAGCCAGCCTCTGGTGGTGCTACAAATACTGTGACACACTCCTGACAAGGAGGACACAGCTACCTGTGATGTTTCTACAGTTCAGATGTACACATCATACACCGTTTAACAGTCCACATTCACAGAGTATACAACCTGTTTAGCAGTGAGCCCTACCAATCTGTCCATCTAATAATTCCTATTTTAACTAATTTTTTTAAACTTAACTTAACTTAACTTAACTTAACTTAAACTAACTTATGTCCCGTAGGGCCAGCGTACATTTCTTTATTGAGTGGATCAACTGTGGCCCTCTATCTATCAATCCAGCTCAAGTTTGGTTTCATGGAGTCAAGGGGTCAAATGACAGCCCAACTTAGTAAGTCAGGAAACATCAGGACCACTCTCTCTCCAGAAGGTTCTCAGGTCTAGGGTCTCTTGGACCATCTGCTCCCCAGTCCCACCCGGTCTCCAGAGGCTCATTAAACAGACTGTCCAGAAATTAACGCTGCAAACTTTCCACAGAGAACAACAGAAGTTTAAGGGCAAAGTATCCCCAGGAAGAGATTGGTGTCTGAAACCAGAGCGAGGAGAAGCTCCAGAGTGGAGGGAGATTAGTGTTTCAGCTCACAGAGCCTCTAAATGTCATCGTTTGGATGGATCACCAACTAGCTAAATGCTTGGATGGAGCCCACGGTGCCATCATGATGGGTTGGGGGCTAGCGTAGTTAACACTCGCATAACAACCGCAGATAATGAGCTAATCTTTCTGCCCGCGTCCCTGCGCTCCAATCAAAAACAAACAACAGCATTACTCGGTCCCAGCTCCACGATACTTACTGTAACCCACACCCTGAAGGCCCGCCCCTCCCACTGCCACATTCACCACGTTTCCAAAGTTCCTGCCATTGATTGGTGCGTTGACGCCTGGAGTGCTGGCAGAGCTCCAGCATGCTAAGGGTTCGCGGGGGACAGTTGGGCTAAGTGCTAGATCAATGGGACGAGGGATAGCGTTACTGAGACGACTGGTGGCAGGAGGTGGGGAAGATGTTTCCCCGGGGAAGACTTTTGGAGATGCACCACTATCTCCAATCACGCTTCATCATTCCCATAATCAATTAGAGAGCCCCGGGTCTGGTGGAGAGGGTCTGGTGGAGAGGGTCTAGACCGGGCAGCAGGGTGTTCTGGGAGGTGACCACCACATACAGGGATAGAGCAAACAGAAGGTTTTCCTGAATGGACTTCATCAGAACATCAACTAGACTACTAAATGCCTGATTCACAGCAGACAGCATCAATGACACGGAAACAGATGTTCCACTGGTCAGCATCAGTGCTGCTCTACTGGCCAGAATATAGTCATCCTGTGAAGGCTGTTGGAAAAAGTGCTCCTCTCTTAGGCTTGGTCATGAGAGGTCCAGAAGGTTATTCAATTAGTGAGTTAGTTGTGGTCAGGTTAGTTTCGGTCATTTTCACACAACACAACAGCAAAACAACGATAACAAAGACATCAGTTCCTTTGCAGCTAGAGA
Source organism: Urophycis cirrata (assembly GCA_027123175.1). Classification (NCBI taxonomy): domain Eukaryota; kingdom Metazoa; phylum Chordata; class Actinopteri; order Gadiformes; family Phycidae; genus Urophycis; species Urophycis cirrata. The sequence continues at coordinate 6,183,094 of JAOPUH010000002.1, forward strand.
GGTGTTGGAGGACATGATGGAGAGAAGAGAGAGGGGGAGGAGAGGGGGAGAGGGAGGAGAGGGAGGGAAGATAAAAGCAGTCTCAACAAGAAGGTCATTTGGTGAACGCCCCGCATGGTCCCTGAGCTGTGATTGGAGGTGGGGCTTGCCGGCCCTCTGTCTGTCTGTCTGTCTGTCTGCCTGTCTGTCTGCCGGCCCTCCGTGTTGACGTCTTGTTGATCAGACCGTACAGGAGCCACTACCCGCGTGGCGTGAGCTCGGCCCGCCTGACATCACGCAGCAGGCCCGGTGCCGCGTGCCGGGGAGAACTCTGGGTAATGTTGCCACCACATTAAGCCGTTTGCATCATTAGCTCGGTCGGCGTTTATTTCCCGCGAGGCTCGTGTGTTCCTTTTGAGGAATGTTCGGATCCAGGAATGGATGCCAGGCTCATCTGCAGGGTTTAACGGTTATGTGTCGATAGCGCCCTGCGGTCCGGCCCCCCGCTCCTCATCGCCGGCTCCCCGGGAACCCGGCGGCCATTACGGCAGGCGGAGCTGTCTCCGGCGCCGCCAGCTAACCATCAGCGCTAAGTAGCGTGGCGGTAGGCGGGGCTGGGCCCGGCGGGGCGGCCCGCCGAACCACATCCTCTCAGGTCGCTGTGTGCACGCGGCCGGTCAAGAGGGGGGCTTCAGACGGGGGGCCCCTGACCCTGATCCTGACCCTGATCCTGACCAGTCGCACCACAAACGGGCCTGGCTGCTGCCTCTCAGCGCTGCAGGCACACTGGAGCGCGGCCCGTTAGGGGCCAACAGGAAGGAGACAGATGCATTTCAACACGTGGTTCCCCCAGAGCGGCCCGGCCCAGTGACAGAAGGCCTGGGGGCGAGTCGCTGGGCCAGCAGACTGAGCAGTTGAGTGGAAACTCGATAGAGCCTCCGGCACACCAAACACTAGCGGGATCAATAGTTGCAGCATGTATCTATCGATGAGCAGAGGACCCCAGACAGAGGAAGATAGATACCCCACTCTGCTGATGGGAACCCTAACACACAATGTCTGGGGTGTGGAGCAGGGATGCTGTGTTAAAATACTGTTCACCCCCTCACACACAAACACACGTTTGGTGGTGTGACTTCTTGGCTCAGATGTTCATGAGCTGGTGGTGACCGGTTAGAGAAGAGGTTCTCCTTCCTTCAGAGTGCTCTCTGTTCAGAAGATTCCTGCTCCTTCACTGTTTCCTGTCTGTTTCCTTCACGTTATTCATGAACACAAGTCATCAAAAACTATTCCAAATCAAAATAAAATACATTTTTAAATCACTAGCCCATAGGTCTCCCACAGGATGAAAATTCAAATAAGTGTATTCATAACGAGCCCTCATCTTCCTCGTCTGAAACAATATTAAAAAGACGATAAATGATTGCTGTCTTTGTGAACGGGAGGAAAGAGAAGCGTTCTTCAGTTTAATTAAAAGCTGGCTCGCGGCGCGACGGCCTGCAAACATCCTTCTAGAAGAGTAGTCCACCGCAGTGCATCCTGGGTAACTGGGCGCCAGGTACCCAGTGGCTGTTTCTGTCCTCCATCTTGTCTCCAGATCAGAGACAACATGGCGGGGAATGTGAGTGTCACAACAGAAAGTAAATCAACCATTACAATAACATGAGTGAAAAAAACTACACACACTCACACACACACACACACACACACACACAAACACAGATGTGTACATCAGTGTTTTAAAACGCTCTGAAGAACCCGTAGGTCAGGGGTCGTCCGTAGGGGTCAAGTTTAGGAGAGCAAACGGCAGATGGCCTCTTGGTTCAGTCTTCCACTCAGAGAAAGGAAGGAAAGGAAGACAGACATCTAAGCTTTTATTGATGAGTGTTCACCTTCATCCACCCATCTCCTCAAGAGGAGACTCTAGAGGTCAACATGGAGACTAAACAGCTCTTAAAAAACCACTCGTTTACCAACATTTAAATATTGATGACAACATGAGCACCCGAGATCTGTCTGGAATCAATTCCTCCAGATTCCTCCAAACTCCCCTCACGCACCTCACCCACCTCACCCACCTCACCCACCTCACCCCCTCACCCACCTCACCCACCTCACCCCCCTCACCCACCTCACCCACCTCAACCCCTCACCCACCTCACCCACCTCACCCCCTCACCCACCTCACCCCCTCACACACCTCACCCACCTCACCCCCTCACTCCCCTCACCCATCTCAACCCCTCACCCACCTCACCCACCTCACCCAACGCAACACCACACCAAACAACACCCCTCACACAACGCAACCCCCAAACCCCCCAACCGCCGGCCACACCACCGGGCGGGGCCGGCGGGGGGGGG
>JAOPUH010000002.1:6599135-6614271 GCA_027123175.1 Urophycis cirrata
ATCTGGTCCACTTAGGTCTGAAAGGTACCTGAGACCTAGGAACATCTGGTCCACTTAGGACTGAAAGGTACCTGAAACGTAGGAACATCTGGTCCACTTAGGTCTGAAAGGTACCTGAGACCTAGGAACATCTGGTCCACTTAGGACTGAAAGGTACCTGAAAGGACCAGATGGTTTTCCTAGTGTTTTGGTTGACCAAAGTTTTAGTGACGCTCTAGTGGACAGTAGACTTCCTGATCACAGGAAGTGTTCCACATTAGTCCACAGAAACCTCTCCTCCTGCAGGACTGGAATCCTTGTTCTTGCTCCATGTTACGTCAACAAGGTAGAGGGTACAGTGACTGCAAAAAGAAGCAAATCATCATCTCATCACACATGATGAAATCAAATAAAGGAATTAATGGCAACGAATCAAATGCATCTGTATGGACTACTCACCTAGTTGTTGGAGTACAGCTCAGAGTCAGTGAAATCCCTAAAACCAGCCCTCATCTGTCCAGGTGTCTTCTAGTAAATCATTTAGCAAATCTTTTCTTAGGCACTCCAGGATCTGTCCACGGTAAGTGTGGGTGCTAGTCTATAGGGTGCAGGGAATCCCAGGATGATACATAGGTGCTGTGCCTGTGAAAAGAGAATATTGGAATAAGTATAGGATTCTTTACTATACAGGCAGGCTTCAGTGTGCGAGACAGGAGGGGTGAGCTAATGATGGAGTGGGTGGAAGCTGTTTTTATTATTTTCCTTCGTCTCCTCATGTTGGCGGAGTTCTGCCCAAGAGTGACACTTTTCATCTGTCAGAAGACGAGCTGTCAGAGTCCCGCGCCTGGGACCAGCCCTCCCGCCTCTCCCTCGTCCTCCCCCACCTCACCCCACCATCTCCTCCTCCCCCTCCTCCTTCTGCCTCCTTCCTCTTCTCCTCCTCCGTCACCTCCTCCTTCTCCATCAAACCTGCTTCACCTCCTTAACATCTCCCCATGAATTTAACCTGCAGATAGATATACACACACACACTCTATCACTTTGACAACACGTACACACGCACACATGTGCACACACACACAAACTTTATCATTTTGACACATACACATATACGCACACACACAAAAAACTCTATCACTTTGACACGCACACAGACAGACACACACACACACACACACACGCTATCACTTTGACACGCATGCACACTCACACACCACCTAAACAGATTGTATTCTTGTGACACGTCGATCCAAACCAACAAGTTTCAATGTGTTTCCTCCACGTGGGCTGAGGGTGAGAAACACAAGAACTGACTTCAGTGTTGTTCTCTGTCAGGCGGGGGGGGAGAGGGGAGAGACAGAGGAGGCCGTGTGTGTGTGTGTGTGAGGGGGTATCAAGGAGTAAGCATGGGGGGAGAGAGAGGGGGGAGAGAAAGGGGTAGAGCATAGGGGGACAGAGCAGGGGACAGAGAGGCGAATAGAGAGAAACCAGGGAGAGATGGGGGAGGGGGGGGAGGGAGCTGTGTTAATATGTCTCCAGTGGGTGGGGCGGCGTGGCCACCAGTACCCCAAGCCGCGCTCCGTCAGTCGGATGATTTAGCCTGCAGTTGTCGCCATGGCAACTGCCTGCATTTCACCACTTTCATCTGAAATCGGTGAGAGCTGTCATTTCCGCTCCTCTGCTCGTCCATTTATCAGACGGAGTCGGGAGGTCGGGACCCGTCGCTCCGGAGGTGGTCAGCCGCGCCCTACAAAGACCCCCCCCGGGGTGTTGGGCTGCTGTTTCCTCTCCACGCTGAGAAATTATTCACTAGCAGAAAAGCACGGCTGAATTATTGATGGATGTGCTTTCTGCAGTGACCTGAATAATGGGAAGCCAAACTAGACACATGTTCCCGCCATGTTCTGGTCACAGAGTCTCGCTGCGTGGACACGCCCCTACCAGACACGCCCCCACCAGACACGCCCACCGACTACGCCCCCCCCCCCCCCCCCCCCCCCCCCCCCCCCCCCCCCCCCCCACCCCCCCCCCCCCCCCCACACCCCCCCTCCATCCCCCCCCCCCCCCCCCCCCTGGCCACGCCCGCCAGGCCAGGCCACTACAGCCGGCCGGGGGCGTGTCCCGACTCAGAATATGACGCTCACAAAACAACGCTTTAACTTATATCTGGCGATAGTCAGGGTAATGACCACATCTGTCCGCCTCCTGCAGGCATCACGGTGGACAGGAATGGCCTCATCTACTTTGTGGACGGGACCACCATCCGCAAGGTGGACCAGAATGGCATCATCTCCACCTTCCTGGGCTCCAACGACCTGACGTCCGCACGGCCACTCACCTGTGACAGCAGCATGGACATCAACCAGGTACCTTCACTCGCTGGCCCTCACCCAGGCATCACTCACCCAGTCATAGAGACCCCAGCACATGCTGTCATGTGACTGCTACCAAACACGAAGCTGGTGTCTGGTTCTCCTTTGGACTTGTTTTCATAATTCATCAAGTGATCTTAGGGAGCTGATGAAGGAGCAGAATGAGAAACAGAATCTAAATGGATGTTAGTGTCATCTGCTCCTTGTAGAACAAGGAGGACTGTGTTCTTCATGAAGAGCATGGAGGCAACAGAGGCCAACTCTTCCCTTACAGCCTCTGGGTTGGGCAGGAGGAAGTGTCTGGTCAGGCAGGTAGATGTTCCCCCAGACCCTCCCTTAGCCTTTAATCAGACACAAGTTCTCCCAGACCCTCCCTCAGCCTTTAATCTCAGTGTCTTCACCCATCAGCCTCCACGCCTCCACCCTCTTCACATCTCCAGAGCCTCACCACATTTCCTCCTCCTGCTGGCAGTAGATGAGTGATGAGTCCTCCAGGGGTCAGACCGGCATGGCAGGAGCTGTCATATGAAGACCAAGACAAATCATGATCACTGAAAAAGTGCTGAAAAATAGCTTTTATTATCCAAAGTCAAAGTTAAGACAAAGACAAAATGCAGGACTCTTGTGTTTTAATAATAATAATAATAATAATAATAATAATAAATATAATAATAATAATAATAATAATAATAATAATAATAATAATAATAATAATAATAATAAATACAATAATAATAATAATAATAATAATAATAATAATAATAATAATAATAATAATAATAATTCATATGAAGGTGTGTTTGTAAAACACAAATGGCAACAAGATAAATGATGAGAAAGCGATGAAACTTGTCCAGTAGAAGGAAAGGTGAAGCCATCCCTTCCTCAGGGTGACTGCCAGCCTCAGACCCCAGCTGAGTCAAAGCTCAAAGGGTTTTCATGGCCCATGGGTCTGGTTCCACTCACCTGGCTCCACTTGCCTGGTTCTGCTGGCCTGGTTCTACTGGCCCAGGCTTTGGCTGCTGGTGAATATTTATACATTTTGTTTTTAATTAGCGTCTGGAAGACGTATGTTCAGGAGCGATTTGATGGTTTTCATGAAACAATTCCACGTTTCAAGGCCAAATCCATCAGCTGTTACATCTCAGTAAGCAGATTGGTTGTCTGGATTCAAATGAGTTGTTGGAGACATGGAGGTTAAGTTCCTGGACAGACAGCAGCACAGGAAAGGCTGTGTTTTAAACACGAGAAGGTTGATTTGGTGGTGGAGAGAAGTTTCTATAAATCCACAGAGCGGTAATACCTACTAGAGCTGTAGTCCATTCCTCCAAACCCTAGACCCTCTTATGGGAGAACCCTAACCCTATACTCTCTTAAGGGAGAACCCTAACCCTTTACCCTCTAAGGGAGAACCCTAACCCTTAAACCCCTGACCGTAGACCCTTTTAAGGGAGAACTCCGCCAGCCCAGGGGAAGGAACCTTAATAGTGTGTTTGGTGACAGGTGATCCTGGAATGGCCGACTGACCTGGCGGTGAGCCCCATGGACAACTCTCTGTACGTGCTGGACAGCAACATTGTGCTGCGCATCACCGAGGCGGGGCAGGTGAGCATCGCGGCCGGGCGGCCCCTCCACTGCCCGCCGTCTGGGGGGGATCCCCGGCCGGGCTCGGGCCAGCGCGCCCAGCTCACCCCGCTGGAGTGGGCCGTGTCCCTGGCCGTGTCCTACCACGGGGACTTCTACATCGCAGAGACGGACGAGCGCCGCTTCAGCCGGATCCGGCGCGTGTCAGCGGGCGGCGAGATCACCCACCTGGCCGGGGCGCCATCCGACTGCGACTGCAAGAACGACGCCAACTGCGACTGTTACCAGAGCGGAGACGGCTATGCCAAGGACGCGCGGCTCAATGGCCCGTCCTCCCTGGTGGCGGCGCCGGACGGCACGCTGTACGTGGCTGACCTTGGGAACATCCGGATCAGAGCAATCTCCAGGAACGGGCCGGCGCCAGGCTCGGTGGCCGGCACCTACGAGGTGGCGTCCCCTGACGTGCAGGAGCTGTATGTGTTCGACCTGAACGGCACGCACCAGCACACCGCCAGCCTGCTCACGGGGGACCCCAAGTTCTCCTTCAGCTACAGCACGGAGAACGACGTCACCGCCGTCACCGACAGCAGTGGCAACACCCTGAGGGTCCGGAGGGACCCCAGCCGGACGCCGGTGCGCATCGTGGCCCCCGACAACCAGGTGATCTGGCTGGCCATGGGGACCCATGGGGGCCTGAAGACGCTGACGGCCCAAGGGCTGGAGCTGGTGTTGCTCACGTACCATGGCAACAATGGTCTCCTGGCGACCAAGACCTCTGAGATCGGATGGACCACCTTCTATGAGTGAGTGCTGCTCTGTTCCATCACTGGGAGGGGCTTACTTCACCCACAATCTCTGACCTACTTCTACTAGCTAGTGAAACTGCCGAAGTGAGTGGCACCAGTGAACTTCCACTAGCTGGTTCGTAGTGCTTATGGTTCAGGCCCTGGCGTCGTCTGCTGCGTTTCCTTCCTCGTGTTTTTAGCGGCATGACCGGGTCACAGCGCCAATCTGTTTGACAGCCATTGCTGCGACGCAGCGTTTTGTCTGGGCGTGTGTCATTAGGGAGCAGCTGAGGGGGGCAAAGTGTTTAGCGACAAGATGGCGGAACGGCCCCCTTCAATCACACGCCAAAATGTTTGCAGTTCAGAAAAGGTGATGTAGAATATGACGTTTAAATGACAGCAGAGTGGTCGGCCGTACTCAACACTCTGGAGGGCGTGAGGAGCAGAGTGCTGCGATTCAAAAGCAGTTCTTTTCAATGTTTAAAAAATCTGCCATTTCCCTTCCCTTCCCCAACAGCTATGACAGCGAAGGGCGGCTCCTGAACGTGACGTTTCCTACGGGAACCGTGAATAACTTGTACACAGACTTGAATAACGCTCTCACGGTGGACATTGAGAGCTCCCTGACAGACGAGGAAATCAGCATCACCACCAACACCTCCAGCATCCGAGCGTACTACACCCTAACACAAGGTGAGTGTACTGCACCCTGACTCAAGGTGAGCGTACTGCACCCTGACTCAAGGTGAGCGTACTGCACCCTGACTCAAGGTGAGCGTACTGCACCCTGACTCAAGGTCAGCACTGTGTTGGGCTCAAAGGGATGAACTGCACCTTGAAGTTTCACCGGCGGTGTGCTTGGTGGGTTTTCACTGCAGTAGCACAGAAAATACATCTCACCAGCCGCTGACCCAGTTCAGTTTCAGTGAATCGTTGAGCTACTTTACATGGTGTTTTAGGACACTTTATATTGACTCTATCTGCATTTCAATGTTATGTTGTGCATCACTTTGCAGCCTGTCTCAGATCTCATGTTCACCATCCAGTCTGGAAAGGTGCAGCCATTGTGAGAGGCTATCTGTCAGCGTTGGGTTCATGAGGGCAGAGTTTAGTAAGATGGAGTCATGTATCATGGAGCTGCAGTCTGACAGCTCCACAGATCACCTGTCGCTCAGTACAGACGTGCCACCAGCCTTCTGCACCTGCAGCCTAGTGCAGTAGGCTGGAGATGTTCTCTATGATCTAGTTAGTAAATAGATAAATGTCTACTTCTTTTATATCACTAAAAACTAATTCAAAGGAAGAGGGAATACAATTGTTAAACTATATTAATGCTGCTTAACATTAATAAAAAATGATCAACAGAATAATAGCAAAGAAAATGCCCTTTCTAAATTTGAATCTATTTGTTTCTTCTGTTTGATCCTTGCATGCTTGGTTATTCGAGCCAGTTTTTACTCTCTGAACATCTGATTCTGTTTGAAGCGTTGTTATTTCTGTCCTGTCTAATGAGGTATGAATATGCATATCACGTGAACATGTCACTGCTGGGGGAGGCCATTACTCAGCTGGTTCAACTGGTTCTGTTCTACTGGTACTTCAGTCAGTATTGATACCAGGTGTGGTTCTGTCCTCCAGACCAGTGTAAAAGCAGCTACCAGGTGGGCTTCGACAACTCCCTGAGGATCACCTACGCCAACGGGATGGACACCCACTACCAGACCGAGCCCCACATCCTGGCCGGCGCCGCCAACCCCACTGTGGCCCGGCGCAACATGAGCCTGCCGGGGGACACCGGCCAGAACCTGGTGGAGTGGCGCTTCCGCAAGGAGCAGAGCCGTGGGAAGGTCATCGTGTTTGGACGCAAACTCAGAGTACGTTTGGAGTCCGCTTGGGATGCGAGAGACTCTGTAATGCCTGGTTCCACAGCCTCTACAAGACCCCCAGACCCTCTGCACAGTCCAGATGGACCCAACTAGGTGGATCGAGATAGATCTAGATGGACAGATCTAGATTGACACTAACCCACCATAACACTAACCCTTACCCTCCCTTAAACTAATCCTCCCTAACCCTTACCCTCCCTTAAACTAATCCTCCCTAACCCTTACCCACCCTGTCCCTAACCCACCCTAACCCTAACCCTAACCCAGCCTAACCTTAACTCACCCTAACACTAACCCACCCTAACCCTATCCCACCCTAACACTAACTCTAACACGCCCTAGCCCTCACCCTCCCTCACCGTAACCCTAACCCTCCCTAACCCTAACCCACCCTCTCCTCACCAGGTGAACGGCCGGAACATCCTATCCGTGGACTACGACCGCACACTGCGGACGGAGAAGATCTACGACGACCACAGGAAGTTCCTGCTGAAGATCATCTACGACGCTGCGGGCCAGCCTGTGGTGTGGGTGCCCAGCAGCAAGTTGCTCCCGGTCAACGTGAGCCGGAGCAGCAGCGGGCAGATCACGGTGCTGCAGCGGGGGCCCACCGTGGAGCGGGTGGAGTATGACGCCCAGGGCCGCCTGGTCTCCAGGGTGTTCGCCGACGGGAGGACCTGGAGCTACACCTACCTGGAGAAGGTAAGGCCCGCCCGGGGTCACATGACCGCTCCTCAGATTCAGCCATTAGGAAACGCGCATCACGGGAGCACCCCAAGGCTTCAGCACCTTCATCTGGCTTTGTTCCTCCATGTTCCCTGCAGGGTGAGTGCTACGACTAGCATTAGGGCTAGCATTAGTGGTTTGCCTCGGGTAGAAGGACCGTGGTGTGTGGTTAGCATTAGCTGATGATTAGCACAAGGACTCCTTCACAGAAGCCCTTCTGGACAAGATGACCCTCTACAAGCTTAATAGCATAATGATAATAAAACACATTAGCTCGACTTTCTGAATGAGAAACAAAGCATTGTTAGTGGCAGATAATGGTGTTTTTGAAATGAGTGACTCTAGTTACGATTAATCACGCCCCAAGCAGGCCAGTCAGCCGTTCAATACACTGAATAATTCATATGGCTTTAAAATCCATTATTATTTCATCAGCATTCACTTTAAACATATCTCTCTGTAAGATTGCTTCACTATGGAGGTCTGGATTGGAGTTCTAGTTCATCATTTACCTGGACCTGTTTTTAAGCTGTGATCCATCTCTCCTTCTCTCTTTAATACCATCATAAGCGCTCTCTCCCTTTCTCTCTGTAATGCCATCATAAGGTCTCTCTCTCTCTCTTTATCTCTATAAAACCATAATGTGCTCTCTCTCTCTCTCTCTCTCTCTCTCTCTCTCTCTCTCTCTCTCTCTCTCTCTCTCTCTCTCTCTCTCTCTCTCATGCTGTGCTATGCTCTCCCTCCCTCCAGTCTCTGGTGTTGCTCCTACACAGTCAGCGGCAGTACATCTTTGTGTTTGACTCTCTGGACCGCCTCTCCGCGGTCACCATGCCCAGCGTGGCACGCTACTCCATGCAGACGCTGCGCTCGGTGGGGTACTACAGGAACCTCTACCACCCCCCCGAGAGCAACGCCTCAGTGGCCGTGGACTACAGCGAGGACGGCCTCCTGCTCAGGGTGTCCCACCTGGGCACCGGCCGCCGGGTGCTGTACAGATACCGCCGCCTCAACAAGCTGTCGGAGATCCTGTACGACTCCACGCGCGTCAGCTTCACCTACGACGAGACGGCCGGCGTCCTGAAGACCATCAACCTGCAGAACGAGGGCTTCATCTGCTCCATCCGCTACCGGCAGGTGGGCCCACTGGTGGACCGCCAGATCTTCCGCTTCAGCGAGGATGGCATGGTGAACGCCCGCTTCGACTACACCTACGACAGCAGCCTGAGGGTGACCAGTGTGCAGGGGGTCATCAATGAGACCCCGCTGCCCATCGACCTCTACCAGTTTGACGACATCTCAGGCAAGATTGAGCAGTTTGGGAAGTTCGGAGTGATCTACTACGACATCAACCAGATCATCTCCACCGCCGTGATGACCTACACCAAGCACTTCGATGCCCACGGGCGCATCAAGGAGATCCAGTATGAGATTTTCCGCTCGCTCATGTACTGGATCACCTTCCAGTACGACGACGTGGGCCGCGTGATCCGCCGCGAGATCAAGATCGGCCCATTCGCCAACACCACCAAGTATGCCTACGAGTACGACGTGGACGGGCAGCTGCAGGCCGTGTACCTCAACGAGAAGGTCACCTGGCGCTACACCTATGACCTGAACGGGAACCTGCACCTCCTGAACCCCGGGAACAGTGCCCGGCTGCTCCCGCTGCGCTACGACCTGCGGGACCGCATCACGCGGCTGGGGGACGTCCAGTACCGCCTGGACGAGGACGGCTTCCTCCGACAGCGGGGGGCCGAGATTTTCGAGTACAACTCCAAGGGCCTGCTGGTCCGGGTCTACAGCAAGGCCAGCGCCTGGACCATCCAGTACCGCTACGACGGGCTGGGCCGCCGCGTCTCCACCAAGACCAGCGCAGGCCAGCACCTGCAGTACTTCTACGCGGACCTGAGCTACCCGGCCCGCATCACCCACGTGTACAACCACTCCAGCTCGGAGATCACCTCGCTGTACTATGACCTGCAGGGTCACCTGTTCGCCATGGAGATCAGCAGCGGTGAGGAGTTCTACATCGCCTGCGACAACACGGGCACGCCGCTGGCCGTGTTCACCAGCAATGGGCTGCTGGTCAAGCAGGTCCAGTACACGGCCTACGGCGAGGTCTACTTCGACTCCAACCCGGACTTCCAGCTAGTGCTGGGCTTCCACGGGGGCCTCTACGACCCCCTGACCAAACTGCTGCACTTTGGGGAGCGAGACTACGACATCATGCCGGGCCGGTGGACGGTCCCAGACATCAGCACCTGGCAACGGGTCAGCAAGGAGCCGGCGCCTTTCAACTTGTACATGTTCCAGAGCAACAACCCCATCAGCAAGGTGCACGAGCTCAGGGAATACGTGGCCGGTGAGACACCAGGTTTCTAACAGCATGATAACTACATGCTAACTGCATGCATGCATTGCTACACATGTGAGCTCAAGAAACACCAACAGCACTTTCCAAATGTCAGCTGGCTAATCCTCCAGTTAGCATGCTGGTTTCTCCGGCTCACACAGTGGACAGGAATACAGCAGAATGTAACAATGGGAACAACAATGATCTGAATCTTTGTGTTGTAGATGTGAACAGCTGGCTGGTGACATTTGGTTTTCATCTCCACAACACCATCCCTGGCTTTCCAGTGCCCAAGTTCGACCTCAGCGTGCCCTCGTATGAGCTGCAGAAGAGCCAACTCTGGGATGACCTTCCGGTCAGTACGCTGGAGTCCATCCGAGATGTTGTTTAGATGTGATGTTTAGGCATGGGGATAGATGTCCGCATGTTCCTCTGACATTTTTTCTTAGCAATGTTGTTTTGGCACTGTTCTTTAGCTATTGATGACATTGGATCACAAACTTTAGATTTTCTTTAAGTAAATTCAGTGATAAGTTGCTTCCAATGTTTTAATGGGAGTGCAAAATATTCCAGATCATTTTGATTAGTCGATAACAAAATAAGAAGCCCGATGTGTACTGTGAATCCATTGTCACCCTGGCCCACCTCAAAGGTGACCCTTTCTCATGACTTCTACTACTGGCAAAGATGCTTCCATTTGACCTTTAACCCAAACTAACTTATTTAGTACAGTTCTGTTAAACTGTACTAGATATTGTTCTGTGGGAGAAGGGAGGAGCTAGTGAGGAGTGTTAATATGTCCTGACGTCTCCCTCAGGCCATCTCCGGGGTGCAGCGCGAGGTGAACCGCCAGGCCGTGTCTCTGCTGTCCTTCGAGAGGCTTCCCGAGGTGCGCTCCTCCCGGGGTCGACGCGGGGAAAAGTCCTGGCTGTGGTTCTCCGCCCCCTCCTCCCCAATCGGCCGGGCCGTCATGTTCGCCGTGTACAAGGGCAGCGTGCACACGCACGCCCTCAACGTGGCAGGCGAGGACTGTGTGAAGGTGGCCTCCGTCCTGAACAACGCCTTCTACCTGGAGGACCTGCACTTCACCCTGGAGGGCCGGGACACCCACTACCTGGTGAAGCCCGGGCTCCCTGATGCAGACCTGGCCGCGCTGCGCCTGACCAGTGGGCACAAGACGCTGGAGAACGGGGTGAACGTCAGCGTGTCCCAGTCCACCACGGTGCTGGACGGACGCACGCGCCGCTTCGCCGACGTGGAGCTGCGACGCGGGCCGCTGGCGCTCCACGTGCGCTACGGCTCCACGGTGGACGAGGAGAAGAGCCGCGTGGTGGAGCTTGCCCGGCAGCAGGCGCTGGCCGGGGCCTGGGCGCGGGAGCAACGGCGGGTGAGGGATGGGGAGGAGGGGGCACGGCCGTGGACGGAGGGCGAGAAGAGGCAGCTCCTCAGCAGCGGGAAGGTGCTGGGCTACGACGGCTACTTCGTGCTCTCCATCGAGCAGTATCCCGAGCTGGCTGACAGTGCCAACAACATCCACTTCCTGAGACAGAGCGAGATAGGAAAGAGGAGGTAACAGAGAGGAGCAGGAGAACCAGAGAGCTTCCAGAGGAGGAGGAGGAGGAGGAGGAGGAGGAGGAGCAGTAGAAGGAGAGGGGTGAGGTGTGAAGGAGAAAAAGGAGGAAAGGTTGGAGCAGGAGGTGGAGAAAAACATTGACAATAAGGGGGTGAAGGAGGTGGTGGAGGAGGAAGACAAGGTGGTGGAGGAGGAGGAAGGAGAAGGAGGCTGGAGGTGAAGGAAGAGGAGAAGGAGATAAAGGAAGAGATGGAGGGGGAGTTTTGTAAATGAAGCCCTCACATTGGAACAGTGCTGTGCATTGTTCCAGAGACACAGGGGTCTGAACACTGTAACTACACGCATGTTCCTGGAGCTCACTCCAGCTCACTGGACCAGCTCTCTGGAGCGACCAGCTCACTGGACCAGCTCTCTAGAGTCACCAGTTCACTGGACTGGCCAGCTCACTGGAGCGGCTCACTGGACCAGCTCTCTGTAGCGACCAGCTCACTGGACCAGCTCTCTGGAGTGACCAGCTCTCTAGAGTCACCAGTTCATTGGACTGGCCAGCTCACTGGACTGGCCAGCTCACTGGAGCGGCTCACTGGAGCGACCAATTCACTGGACCAGCTCTCTGGAGTGACCAGCTTACTCGACCAGGTCATTGGAGTGACCAGCTCTCTAGAGTGACCAGTTCACTGGACCAGCTCTCTAGATTCACCAGTTCACTGGACTGGCCAGCTCACTGGAGCGGCTCACTGGAGCAACCAGCTCAGAGAAACCATCTCAGAGAAACCTGAGAGGAGAACCAGACTCTGGAGATCCTCAGAGAACACTGAGACCAGAGAGAGAACAATGTTTTTATGTTTCTTGTTTTAATGGATTAAAAAAAAACCCTGGAAAAGTGATGTTTACATGATGCATCTCCACACCTGCCCTCACCTGCCAGACACAAGCTGCACCTGAATTAGCACTGTAAAGCATTCAAATTCCCCTGCATCGCTTGAGGACAACCGGGCGTCTCCATGTTTATTTAGCCGTCGCCATGGCGTCCTCCAGCACAGGGTCACAATGTGTTGTAAATTATGCAAATTAGTTGTACGTTTTCATTTTCTTTTTATGAAATCAAGCAACTGTGTGTACCAGTCATATAACTTCTTTATGTTGTGTTTCTACATCCCAATAAAATCAGTCTGATTTCACGGCGCCCATGTCTGACTCGTCAGCTTACAGCGTTCTGTCTCCACAACGTGAGGTGAAATGTTGCTTCCAATAAATGTAATGTTTACCGGGCATTGGGACTTACCACCTTGCCTGCTGAATATTTCATAGCCACAAATATTTCATGACCGTGCTTCACGTGAACGCCAGTGAGGTCTCCAGACAGAGCAGTGGCTCTGCCTCTCAAGGTGCACTTGAGGACCAAGCTCGCCTAATGTTCTTTAATCCTGTTCTTTATTGCTGCCTTCTTCGGAGAGGACGGTTCTGGTGTTGTGTTCTTCACTCAATTTTATGACAGTGTTGCTTTTAGTGATTCAATTATTAAACATAAAAGGCGTTTAATAATTAGTGTTCTTTATTTATTTCAACGTATGGTATTTAATTGTAATGGTATCTTCTTTAACAAAGTGTTATTTAGATATTTCAATATATTATTAAGCCTAATTATTTTAGTTTATTTTGATAATATTTAATGTAATTTAATTCAATATAATTCAATAATGATAATTTAATATAATTCTATACATTTTTGAATATATTAGATATAAATAATTTGAAATGTATTTGTTTTTTTTCATTGATATAGTGTAATGTTCCCCTTATGGCATAATCAAATCATAATCATTATGATGATATGATTATGATTGTTATTATTATTGTTATTATTGTGATTATTATTATTATTATTATTATTATTATTATTATTATTATTATTATTATTATTATTATTATTATTATTATTATTATGAACATTAACATTGTTTTGTTTAATTATTTGACATTGTAATCTATATTTGAAGCACACAGAGTTAGTCGACCAGCATGTGTTCTCATAGTGTAGTGTCCAGGTTTCTAAGAAGAGATGGAACCAGCTGTGAACGTCTGGAACATCCATCTTTTCTCCATAAACACCACTCAGCAGGTGATCCTCATCGCCAGGAGGTCTTCTGCAGGTGTGTCTTTAAAGGTCCACTCAACAACCATTCAGCTGATGCTCTGTGAAGAACAAGAGAGAAGGTCCTGGAGAGCAAGAGAAGGAACCTTGAACCAACTCCAGGGTTTCTCTTCATTTCATCTGATTATTCTTTTTAAATTCATGGAACTACTGGCTATTGATTGGTAGATGAGAGGAGGCTGGTGATTATTAAGTCGTCCTGTTATTTTGGGTACAGGAGAGTTGCGGAGGTCCTCAGAGAAAGCAGGTGGACCTCAGTGGATCTTAACTGCACTCTAGTGGTACTAATGTGCCATTACGTGTCTTTTGCACAAGGTCATAGTCCGGACTCTCCGGAGCACAGGAAGAATATGGAAGAATATAATAGTATATACGAGGTGTATTTCAGGAACATAAGAGATAACAGGTTTCATACGAAGGACTAAATAAAACCATGAAAAGCCTGTAGAAACGTGTAGGCCTACAGTACAGTCCTACAGTAGAGTCAGGGTTGTGCTGGGAACAAACTCCATTTGTTAACGCCTCTGCTTTGCTGAAGGGCAGGGCAGGAGCATCATCTCATCTGCATGCGTTGTGGGGGAACATGGAACACTAGGAGGCCCCTCTGGACCGCGGAGAACATGCAGTCTCCACACACCTCGGGACCGTGGGGTCCGAGCCCCGACCCACCGTGGGGTCCGAGCCCTGCCGTGGGGTCCGAGCCCCGACCCACCGTGGGGACAGGCTGCTGTGTACGATCCATCTGTCGGTGCTCAGGATGTCAGGCAGCCCTTCACCAGTCTGTTGTAGTGAGTCAGGGTTGTGGAGTTCTGCACGCAAGTGGAGTAAGTCAAATGTCCCTCAACCAACATCGTGTTGACTTGTACTCGTTACCCCAGCTCTTGATTCAGTTTGAGAAGAGAACAGCAGGGTTAGACAGGTCTTTTCCTAGTATTGTCTCAAACCACGCACAGGGTAAAGGAACACTGATCCCTGGTGTGTAGAAGAGGTACTGCAGTGCAAACTCACAAAGAGAGAAATTTGTCTATTGTTTGAAAATTAGCTCATGTGGCCTCCATCTTGAGATCCTGCTGGGCTCTAAGCTGTCTCCCCCTTGTACCTGTGTGTCAGCTGTGGACGTGGAGCTGGTTCCATCTATTTCACCTGAGGAACTCTGAGAACTCTGAGAGTCGTTCCACAGGCCAAAACCGATGCTGGATCCCGGGCACTGCTGGGGGGGCCGGGCCCCCTGCTGCCTCCAGGTCATTGTATTGCATGATGTTACATATTGTACCTTTGTTTCAATCAGATCTATTGACATATGCTGTATACTTTCCCTAAAACTGAGGATCATTCTATCCTATTCAACCTGCCCAGGACAATGATGGTGCACTTCTACTCCTCCATCATTGAGTCCATCCTCACCTCCACCATCACCATCTGGTTCGCTGCTGCCACCGCCAAGGACAAGGACAGACTAAAGCACGTCATTCGTTCTGCAGAGAAGGTGATTGGCTGCAATCTGCCGTTGCTCCAGGACCTGTACACCTGCAGGTCCCTGAAGCGTGCAGGTAAGATTATGGCCGACCCCTCCCACCCCGGTCACAAACTCTTTGCGTCACTCCCCTCTCGCAGGAGGCTGCGGTCCATCAGGACCAAAACCTCATGGCACAAGAACAGTTTTTTCCCGTCTGCCACTAGCCTTGTCAACAAGGCCCGGAGCCCCCCCTGACACTGACTCTCT